>CABHPR010150233.1:2129-19629 GCA_902168415.1 Peromyscus melanophrys
AGAGAGAGAGAGAGAGAGAGAGAGAGAGAGAGAGAGAGAGAGAGAGAACAGACAGAAGGAAGGAGCGGAAAGGAAAGAGAGGAAAAGAAACGCACAGAGGGCCCACCTGCTTTTTAGGCTGGGACGCTGTCGCAGGCTGATGATGTAATTAAGGATCGAATCCTTACAACTGGGACCTTGCTGGTAGAGATGTTAGGGGTTAGATGAGGGGCAGGCCTGAGGGTTTCGGGCAGTCTGTGCTTTTGGCCCAAGCTTTCTCTGCTGTCTAGTCCTCTGAGATACAAGGAGTCCCATACTCCTCTTGCTGTGGACTCTGCTACACATTCTCTGACATGAGGGAGCCTACCTACTGTGAACTGAAGGACAGCTTCCTTTGAGTTACTTCTTGTGAGGTATTGGTTCAAGGTGATGAGTAAAGTAATTAATAAAATTACTTTGAATTTATAATCCTCCTGCCTCAGTTTCTGGAATGCTGGGATTACAGGAGAATGCTACCATTCAGGGTACGCCCCTCTTCAACAACCAGGTTTATTTTCTTCTTCTCTATAGTAAACGCTGTGACCTCTAATTAGCTTAGGACCAGCCACTGAGATAACACCCAATTAATATCAGCTGTGAAGTTGTGACTGCGGTAGTTAGAGCCTGGTCTATGGTGTCTCTACTGAGTCAGGCTCAGCCAGCTATCCTTAACAAGACAATTAAACAGACCAATAATAGCAAAAGCAGAAAAACAAGATTTTTTTTTCAATGCGGCTATATTGGCAAGAATAGCACAGAGGTCCACTGACCCCTACTACCACCCAAAGTCCATCTTTGGGCTTCACTAGAAAAAAGAATGTGTGCATTACTCAGCAGTCATGGTCAAGGGTGGTCCTGCCCATCATTGACCTTCTCTGCCTCCGTTTTACTCTCTCCTGCAAGGTGGTCTTATAAAGTGTGAGGGCCGTGTGAAATCTCTTTCCTCTTCCAGCTGGTGGCTTCAGCAGGTTTTTTGCTTTTTGTTGTTGTTGTTGGTTGGTTGGTTTTTTTTCTTCTTCCAGCATGGGATTCCTGGTGACATTCCAATTTCTTGGGAACCATCATGTTAGCCGTCTGATGGCCAAAGGGAGGGATTCAAGTGTCTCTTCAGTTTCTTCCAGAACTGTTACAAAGTCTATGCAAGAAATTCATTGTGCAAAGTGTGCTTTCTGCTCATATGTACTCCGTTTGTCTTTCCAGGCCGTGAGTCCTGCCATTTCCAGGCCTTTCCTGGGCTACATCTGTTATGCCCAGATCACAGGGACCCGCAAAAGACCACCACAGAGACCAAATCCCTCATGTAAAAGCAAAGAGCCTTTATTTCAAGCTCGGAGCTTGGTCCCTCTATCTGCCCGACACAGGGGTGAGAACAGAGAGCCCTGAGCTCAGGTGGGGCAGAGTTTTTATCATGGCAGAGGTTGGGGTGAGGGGATTTCCAGGGTCCAGGACCCTGATTGGCTGACAATTGTCTAGGGGTATCTGTAAAACAAAAAATAGGTGTGTGCTAGACTCAAGAACATCTCCCACCTTATCCAATGGTTAGAATGTTTGGGATGTCGGGTAGTTCCTCACCCGTGGGTGAATCCCTGGGTGGTATCGGCTTAAGGCTTTTCCTGCATCTGGGTGTTGCCTGCCAGTAAGCCTGTCACAGAAGCTGTGTCTAGGCCCCTAAGCCTGTCATGGCTGCTGTGTGGTCAAACTATTTTGGGGCCCCTTCACAACATCCAGTGCCCCTTCTGTTTGAATGCCATGTTCTCTCGGCACTCTCTTTATTTTTTATTTAAATACTCACCTAGAGTTCTTCATTTCTTCCTGAACCTGGGGGCACGGAGCATGTCTTGGAAGAATATTTATCATAGAGTGGTGCTCAGTACTTTCGGGAAGGAAGACACCACATGTGTGTCCTTGGCTGTGTGCCCATTCAGCGACAACAAAGAAGAGCTTGCAAATGAGCCCTATACAGGGAAAGGGAAGATTCTTTCAATCAAGCTAAAGGAAGCTGTGAGGTAGGCACATTCATGGACACATCTTCACTTCCCCTGAGGTCCAGACAATCTCTAATTAGGCCACTGGAACAAGCACCCCACAACTGTGGAGCAGGTAGAGCTCCCCGTTCTTCCTAAGTGCAGCATGAGGACCTCAGGAGCCGGAACAGTCTGGTTGCTGAGACTTGCTAAGCTGTTGACGGCCACAGGGCTGGAGACAGGCTGAGGCAGGCTGGCTTATCAGCCCTGGGAGGGAAGATAAGGGAATAAAAGAGAAGCTCCCGCTGCTTTCCTGTGAAGCTGCCTGGGGGTGGAGGGGGCTGCTCCAAGCTGGGTGCGCTAGTTAACGCAACACAGCTGCTCACAAGGTTGGAAATGAGTGATAGATTTCAGTTTTTTAAATGGAACAGAAACAAAAAGGTTGTTTCCTTTTTTTTTTTTTTTTAGCACTAACAGCAAAGAAAGAGAAGTGCCTGCTCTAGGAAACCAATTCTTGTGCACCGCCCCCCATCCCCAGCAGCCGCTCTTCCCTCTCCAAGCACAGAATGCCAGGCCTGGAAAGGCTTTATAACATTGCCTCATTACCTTTCTGTGGGTGAAGAAGAGCTGAGACCTGGAGAGAGGAGAATTTGATTTATTGTTTATTTTAAATATTTTTTTTCACACAGTATATTCTGATCAGGGTTTCCCCTCTTCCACCTCCCCTCAGATCCTCTGCACCACTTCACCCATCCCACTCCACAACTTCTCTCTCTCTCTCATTAGAAAACAAACAGGCCGATAAAAGTCAAACCAGAATAAAACAGAAAAACAAAAATCCAACAAGCAGGAGAAGCACATACACATGTAGATCTCACACACATACACACACACACACACCACACACACACATATACCAAGCACACACATATATACCACACACACACATACACACACACTACGCACACATACACCATACACACACACATATATACCACACATACACACACACCACACACACAGACACACACATACATACATACATACCACACACACATACACAACACACACACACACACCACAAAAATCAGAAACCATAATATATGAACAAAAGACCAGTAAGGTAAAAAATATTCAAACAAAAGCATCAGGAAAGAAATACGGAGGAGAAAGATTTATAATCCCACAGTTCCAATGGTCAAGCCAGCAGAGAATCGAGGTACCTGTGTTCTGAACCCCCTTTTCCAGGGAGGTGAAGAGAGAGGATGATCGGTGGACCACACAGGCTGAGGGCCCCACTCCTAGAGCTCATTTTATTGAATGACAAACTCTGACTCTGAGCAATGGACTTCTTGTTTTCTCTTCCTCATCCATGAGATAATGGCTTTGTCCAAATGACCTATAAGGTCCCCTCAGTTCCTAATGATGTGTAAGTATATCTTCACTTCATGACAATGGTGCATAATAATGTGTTGTTAATAAATACATACAGAATACATACTCTGTATTGGATACCATGCTAAATAATGTTATATAACTTTTAATCTCCACTTCCCTATGTAGTAGGTATGTTTATCACTACCATCCATCCACACATGAGAGAGTTGGGATGCAGGTTAAGTAAGTGGCCCAGGATCACACAGCTTGTTGGTAGAGACAGTGGAGCGGGCACATGTACGTACCTGCCTGACCTCAGAGATGGAGACCGAAGGTTGATAAGAGCTCTAACGTTTCCTTTCTCCAGTTCATCGAAGGTTAGAATCTCATGTCCATCCAGAAACCACTCTGCTTTCAGCTTTAGGTTTGATGGAGAAAACCTGTCTCCCTTACAGCTCCAACATATTATCTCAAACGTCCCAGTTCTACTAGAATTCCAACTCTTGTTCTGGGATATAATTGTCTACACAAGTAGGGCAGCCAGGCCCCTCCGTGAGCCTCATCTTCTCTAGATGAGCATTTTTTTTTATTCCCCTCCTGGCTTCCCAAGTGTTCCTCCTCGCAACTCCATCACAAACATAGAGTGGTCCTGCCACATTCTAATGTACCTGCAGACTCAGCCTCTGTTATTATTGCTAACAAAACCCCAGTAATTGTAAAGACGAGGGAGAAGAGATGACGACCTCAGTGTGAGTCTGCACAGGGACTCTTGTCTCTCGGGCCATGATAGAGTGACAGGAACCTAATTATTTTCCTATTACAAACAAATTAAAAACTAGACTGAGAGGGACAAAAGTCAAGGAAAGGAGATGATATGACAAAAATCATAATGAAAGTCAATGAGGCAGAAATGGGAAAATGAGGAAGAAAATCAGTGATTCGAGATGACTAACACCAGGGACAAAAGGACATCGTTGTCCAGCACATAATCCTTAAAATGGTAAGATGAATATTATGAGCACCTGTGTACCAACAAATTCTACATAGTCTTTCAAGTGAAAAGTATCTTAAAATATACAAGCCACCAAAGCTCATATACACATGCAAAAATAATCTGAATACCCTCATATTTACTACAGATATTGAAGCCAAGATTAACAACTGTTCAAAACCTCACCAAGCTCAGGTGGTTTGACTAGTGGATTCTACCAATATGCAATGAAGACAATTATACTAATTCTCCATAATCTCTCCCAGAAAACAGTATCAGAAGAACTTCCTCACTTACCCCATGAAGTCAGCATTGCCTTAAGTATTCAAAACAGACAAAGATATTACCTAAAATGGAAACTACAAACCAACATGGCTCCTGGGCCTGGACACCGAAATTCATGATAAAATTTTAGCTAACTAAGTTTAATAATATAAAAATTAATGAGCATTTCAGGATTGGGGTTTATTACAGGTGTAGGCTCCTTTATCAGTTGAAAATCAGTCAATAGAATTTATCATATCATTAAACTAAAAAAGAAAACTCAATAATCATCTCAATAAACACGGAAAGCATGAAAGAATTCAATGTCTATTCATAATAAAAGAAAAAAATCCCAATAATCTAAAAGTAGAGAAAAACATCACCTGATAAAGAAAATCTATGAGCAAAAATGGCTAAGAACATAGTTAAGTATGAAAGGCTAAAAAAGGTTTTCACTCTAAGACTTGAGGAAAAGGGAAAAACATTTGCAAAGCTGTTCCATAATAACAAGGAATAGACTATTGATACATGAGTCAAAAGAGAGAGAAAGAGAGAGAGAGAAAGAGCGAAGTCCATATCCTATAATACCATTATATTAAATTTTTCCAATTTGAATTTTTATTATACTTTATTATTTAAAATAATTTTTAAATTTAAATATACTTTTAATATTTTCCCCTCCATCAAGTCTTTCCAGATCCTCTCCCCATCCTTACCCACCCAACTTCAAGTTCTTTCTCATAAAACAAAACAAAATAAAAAAACTCAATACAATTACAACTCCCGCAAACCAAGAAATAAAATAGCCCTCCCTTAAGCCCATCAAACTGTAACCAAATAAAGGCCCCCACACAAAAGAACTGTGGAGTCCACTATCCTTTGCCCAACTACTCCTGAACATGAGGCCTGTCCTGGAGTGGTTGATATACCCAGTGTCACTCTATTGAAGAAAACTGATTTTCCCTCTTCCTACAGGTATAAATAACAGTTCAGTTGTTGATTTTTACCCTAATGGCTAGGTTTTTATTCATTTGTTCATTCATTCATCTTTTTTTCTTGTTGATGTTTTGGTTTTTTGTTTTTCGAGACAGTGTTTCTCTATATAACAGCCTTGGTTGTTCTGGAACTTACTGTGTAGACGAGGCTGGCCTCGAACTCACAGAGAGCCACCTGACTGTTTCCTAAGTGCTGGGATTAAAGGCATGCACCACCACTGCCTGGCTTCATTTATTCATTTAAAAAAATAACAAAATAAAATATAATAATAATAATAAAAATCACTATGGAGTTGGACAAGACAAACCAACATAAGGAAAAGAGGCCAAGAGAGGGCACAAGAATCAGAGACCCACTCATTTGCATGTTCAGGAATCCCATAAAAACACTAAAATGGAAGCCACAACATATACATCAGAGGACCTGATGCAGAGCTGTGCAGGCCCTGTGCAAGCTGTTTCAGTCTTTGTGAGGTCGTAGAAGCTTTGCTTGTGTTGATTTTGAGGGCCTTGTTCTCCTAGCGTCCTTCTTCCTCTCTGGCCCTTACACTCTTTTCTGCCTCCTCTTTCATGGGGTTACCTAAGCTCTGAGGAAAGGGATTTGATGGAGACATCCCAATAGGGCTGAGTGTTCCAAGGTCTGCATAATGTCCGGCAGGAGTCTCTTTCCATCGGCTGCAGGAGGAAGCTTCTCTGATGATTGCTGAATAAGGCACTGACCTATGAGTACAGCAGAATAGCATCAGGAGTCATTTTATCACCACTTTTTTTTTTTTTTTTAAGTGTTTGGATTTCCCCTAGGTCCCTGGGGTATCTAGTCTCAGGTTCTTGGTCACCCAAGCATTACCAGGTATGCAAACTAATCTACCATGACAGAGTACAAATCAGTGAGTCAGAGGACTAAGGAAATAGAACAATATATTACAAAATGATATGAAGAAACTTTGGAAGCTGATGGAAATCTCTGTTAACTGAGGTACACCCAGTTACTGGTTCTGCACCCAATCTTGTCCACTCTTATGTGTTAAGTATATTTATTAGATCTCTGTTACACTTCAACAAAGCTGCAAACACCTCTTAAGGAAGACAGGCACAAAAGACTAAGATTTTTGTAATAGGGAATGAGAATCTTTCACTCTCAACTGGATGAGATTAGAATCACCATGGAAACAGAGCTCTGGGTATGTCTTATGGAGATGTTCCCAGGCAGGTTTACTAAGCATTTGCTCCTGCAATCCCAACAGGATGCAGGTACCAGGGGGAATGGCCATGGTGTATAATTGTCTTGTAGGGAAGGAAGCCCAGCAAAACAAACCTCATTCCTGGGTTGGAAGAAACTTTATTGACTCGGTCAGGAGGACACACAATGGGTGTCTTTAGCCCCACCACAGAGAAGTCAATGAGGAAGGAAAGACAGACAATGGAACAAGCAACCGTGTAGGAGAGTAGCTTTAATCCTAGCAAACATCTGCAGAATGGACAACTCTACTTAGAGAACCCAGAAAGCTCATTTGTTTATACCCTGGATAATTATGAAGGGGTGGTCAAAACTTCCCTTTTAGCCTGAGATTGACCTTTAGTAGGAGTGACCACAGAGTGGTGTGTACAATAATGTCAGGTGTTGAACAATCGTCTCTCATGGTTGTTCTTGATTGGGGATCACCAGGACAGGAGAGGACGAGAACCTAGGACAACAAAGTACTTTATTTCTGGAAATACAAATGATGAAGCTCTAATAGTTATCGTCAAAACTGAGAAGCTTTACTATGTCCTGGCGCTGACTGTTGCTTGTGCCCCCCATACATGTACAGTACAGCCCTGGTGATTATTACTCATGTTCCCCACATGTGTGCAGTACAACCTTGGCTGTTACTTGCATCCCCCATATGTGTACATTAAAACCCTGGCTGTTATTACTCATGTCCCCCATATGCTGTTATTATATTCATGTCCCTCACAGATGCACAGTACAACCCTGGCTATTCCTACTCATGTCCTCCTATAGGTACAGTACAACCTTGGCTGTTATTACTCATGCCCCCATACATGTATAGTACAGCCTTGACTTTATGATGGAATGGTTGTTTTGTACCATACATGATGGAAGATAGGTAGCTTGTATTTTTACTCTATAGCACCTCACAGAGATTGCCTTGGGTCTCAGAAGAAGCTGTTGACTTTTGAGCAGTGTTAATTCTCTTAAAGGCTATGGTGACTTTTAGGGATAGACTCAATGCATATTGCATAATTAGATAAAAACGAGACCATAGGGGCTGAGGGAGACAGCTATGATTTAGATAGATGGGTGCGAGTATCAAGTAGACAAGGGGTTAGAGCAGTGAGCTTTAGGCTCCACTATCAATGATGAGGATTTTTAAGTTCATTACATTTCTTTATGTGTGTGAATGCTCACACCACAACATGCATGTGGACTCAGAGGACAACGTTTGGGAGTGTGGCTTTCTGGGTGATCAAACCCAGCTTGGCAGGCTCGGCAGCAAGCACCTCTTCCCACTGAGCTAACTCATCAGCTGATCAATGGGATTATGAGTTATTGTGAAAACAGACCCAAGAGGGTACCAATGAGGACCCTTCTCTCCTCGAATGGTTTAACTAAATGGGGAAGAACTATGATGAATGTATGGCACCATCTCATGGGCTTTGAAAAACTGAATAAAAGAAGAAATCCAATGGAGCACCAACCTTACCTCTCTCTGTTCTGGCTGAAATGCAATGCTACCAGCTACCGTGGACTCCCATTGCCGTGGCTTATCTACCATGATGGCCGTGTCATCCCCCAAAGTAAATGCTTCTGTGAATTGCTTTTGTCAGATTTTTTTTTTTTTTTTTTTTTTTTGTTGCCACAACAGAAAGGGAGGCTGATGGTTTTTTGCAGCGCTCTTGCCCCTAAGGAAAAGTCACGACACATGACAGAATTCACTAACAAGAGTTTCATCAAGACAAAGAAAAAGGGATAGATGTGATCAGGCCTGTGGATGGACATGTACGAGAAAGAGTGGGGGAGGGGGGAACATGGGGCCTGCCTTATAAAGGCCAGGACGCACCTGCGCACACAGGCCCACGTGGCTATTCCACACATGTGCACAGATCACGTGGTCACGTCCATGTGACTATGTGACCATGTGACCATGGAGCATGGGGCATGCAGGACGGTATGACCTGGAAATGACGAGGCAGAGATGACTAAGTGTCCCACCAGGCATGCACGGCCATGGGGGCATGGTTGGAATTCCTACCAGAGGTAATGAATTTAAGAAGGAATAAAGGAGTTGGGGGGAAGAGAATGCTGGAAAGAGCCTTGCTGTATTATACACAAACCTGCAACTCAACATGACTGGATTGTGACCTGAGAAGAGCCTCGGGAAACAGTTTACAATGTAGCCTGCAAGACAACAGATGTGGTGAATATAAGAAGCAACACTCCCAACCTTCCAGCAGCGTTTGTTTCACAGACATTTGGAGAACATAGCTTTTCATGGTCCATAAACGGTGAACATAATGTCAGGAAACATGGGGTCACCCATTCATGATTCTTGGTGTCACCTTTGCCCTTCAGCGGCCCCTCCTCAGTAGCAATGGAAGAGATCCCTCCAGAAGAGTCCTCTAGAGACAGCCTGAGCCAAGGAGGTCCGGTAGCTCACCACCACCCACTGTTCCTTCAGATCCATGTGAGCATCTGGGCTGGGACAATTCTTTCTCCAGAAACTCCCAGTTTATGAATGAGCGCTGTCTATTCTGCCCAGTGCGGGCATGCTTCCCGGACTTACTTTAGGTCGGATTTCTTCAAGGTGCTGTGTGACATGTTCTCAGAACTTCATCACAACCTGAAGCTTCCCTCATGCAATTGTCCCCCTCCCTTCATCCCTTCCACAGATATCAGGCACACATCAAGGTTTGGAGGCCTTCATCCCTTCCATGGCTATCAGGCATACATCAAGGTTTGGAGGCTTTTTTTTTCGCGCATCGGTTCCCTCTGGCCCCCCATTTACAGATGTAACATCCATTGGAGCTTTTGTGCTTTTAACTGTCTTGAATTACTTCCTGGAGGATCCGAACCTATATGCACCCCATTTATTCTTTCCTGCCATCCAAGTTCCCTCTTCTATTGAGTGTATGTTCAAACTCTCCCTTGAATTTGTTTCTTCTTTGATTTTACTACCACAGCCATAGAGCAAACTACACTGGTCCCACTGTTCTAGAACTTACTTGAGGACTGGCAAGATGGATAACAGGTAGAGGCACTTGCCTTCAAGATTGATGATCTGAGTCTGATTCCCAGAACCTGCATGGTAGATGGAGAAAATGATTTCTGGGAGCTGTCTTCTGATCTCCACATACAAACTACAGTGCACGTGTCCACTCCCCCATCAGCAAATACAATGAAAACAGCAGAACTTGCTCTAACTAGATAGAGAATTTTAATCTCAGTGCTGTTACCAAAGAACTCTGTGATGGCCTACATGACCTAATATCTGAAAAAGAAGGCCACGCCGCTGTTAAGAACAGGATATGAATTGGAATTAGGTTGCAAAGCTGTTAGCTGCAAAGCCCAGCTCTGATAATTAACTGGCAACTAATGTCCCATGCTCAAAGGTTAGCTTCCTTCTTTGCCACCTGAAATGAGAGAAGCTTAATCATAGACTCTGTTCTCTGTAAACAGCGAGGCTGGTGGAAAATCTTGCCAGTAAAATGCTGAGAGCTACTTAGAATGCTCCGATTATCCCTCTGTGGCTGCAAAGCCTGTTCCGCCACCATCCTGTGTGCGGCTTCTATTTTCCTCCACAGAAGGCCTGATGGCTTTCCTTGGATGGTTAAATCTTGTCTCTCAACATCCCCTCTCATCCGACATATGTTCCAGCCCAATGGAGCTGCTCGCTTATCCCTGAGCGCAGTCCATGTTTTCTCACTATGGGGATCCGACTCTTCCTCATCTCTCCCTGAAATCCCCTTGCCTCTCTCTTTCTGAAAGCTGCTTGTCCAAAGTCTTCCTATCATCCAAGGCCTAGCTGAAAGATGATGTCCCCTAAGGATTTCAGAATCACCATCTCCCTCTGTCACCGCTTCACAGTGGCTCCATTGCACATTTCTCATGGTCCTCACTGTGTTACACTGTGTTTGTGTTTATTAGCTAGCTGTGGGGTCATACATCCTACTGGGTCCCTTTCCCATCTCTCTTCCTCATGCTACCGCAGGCCAGGCATCACAGAGCTGTCAATACCTCACTTCTAATGGGTACGTTACATGCCCAGTGATGATGGGCTCCCTTGTGTTCCATGACCAAAGGCAGTCAGGAAGAATTTGGGGCTCTGGGTAGCTTTTCCAGGGAAACAGGTCTTATCCTAAACACAGAGTATTGTGCCAGGGCGTGTCTCTTCTACTATTAGCACAGACTGAATGAGAGGAAAAATAAGCAGTGGTTGCCATGATGTCACGTGACACAGATGGTGTCATCGTTAAATCAGACTCCCCTGTCCCCAGTGGTTGAGCAAAGGGATTCTGAAGGAGTTGCTCCAAGTGGGCAGGGACATTAGCATTCCTAACTCCCATCCCGCCCAAAGATCTTCCCTCCTCTGGATTCTCTTATCCTGCTTCTTTAGTTATCACTAGACCTGTTGCCTGCATCACTCTCCAAGTCCCAGGTCAAGAGTAGGCAGAGCCCCACACGTCTCTAAGAGCCTTGCTGGAGTGCTGGCCTTGCCATGGGCTTCTTTCCCTGCTTGGGGGAATCTCTCTCCAACCTGCATAAGCCCTTCCACAGGTCAAAGGTTATTTAACAGTGAACAGAGATTGAGGGCTATGGTACCCTAAAAATAGAGCCATACACGTGGAAATAAACTCACTGTCCTAGTTTATTGCTCTGTTGCTGTGATAAAACACTGACCAAAACCAGCTTAAGGTAGGAAAGGGTTTATTTCATCTTACAGCTCTAAGGTCTCAATCCATCACTGGGGGACGTCAGGGCAGGAACCCCAGACAGGAACCTGGAGGCAGGAGCTAAAGCAGAAACCACAGAGGAGGGCTTTCTTTCTCTGGATTTCTCAGCTACTTTTCTTATACAACCCAGGCCCACCTGTCTAGGGATGGCACCATCTACAGTGGGTTGAACCTCCTGTGTTAGCAATTAAGACGATGCCCCACAGACAAGCCCACAGGCTACCCTAATATAGGCAATCCCTCAACTGAGGCTCTTTCTTTCTAAGTGACCCAGCCTGTCAAGTCGATATGAAGACCCTCAGTGAGCCCAAATGGCCTTCATTCACAGAGCAGATTTTCTTTCTGGTTCAACTTTCATGATCCCTTCATAAGTCAATTTCTTTATAGGTCATTTCAACTTTTAACTGGAAAAGCATACATCCTTGATTCAGACAACAACAGTCCACCTTCCTGTCTAGTTACACAGAGTCATCAGCTGGACACGGAAGTTAAGACATCACACGTAGGAAGAAAGCTATTGTCTTGTACCTCAGTTCTTTGAACTTTCCCAAATAATGACAGTTAAGAACAGAAAGTTCTAGAAGGCAGTTCACAGAGGCCTCAGGCAGATGATCATGTGGACAGTAATTTTCTCGGGTGTGTAGATAATTAGCTTTAGCTAAAGAGGCACAATTGTGTCCCCGAGCAGAGCATGAACCAATCTAGAGTTTGTCTTAAGTTCTGGAGAATTCTAACAGTAGCATTTTCAATTGCCAGGCCAGCAGCTGTGACCAACTCAGGTCCGGAAGTCTGGAACACATGCTGACTCTTAATTTTCTGAAATCCTAGCAAAACAAACTTGGAGACCAGATTCTCAAGAAATCTCCTCTTTGACTTACAGATCTTCCCATAGATCCTTTCCTGAGTGCTCGGATCAATGTGAGTGTGTCACCTTGGATCCCATCTTGCCATTGCAAAGCTGTCTCTGTTCGGAGCCAAATGACAAGCTTCCTCTTGTCAGCAGCTCAAATGTCCTGGGATTTTCCACTCTTCAAATTCATTAGTAAGCCTCTAACTTCTAAAGAATTGAAAACCAGGAGTCTTTTGAAATCAACCCAGGCTTGGTCAAGCACATCTTTGTTATATTATTAACTCATTGTTTACTCCGGAGAAATTGATTCTCTTAAAAACTGCAGACTTGACGTCCGGACAAAGAGTACCTACTTTGCCGACAGGATGTCTGTGACACTCAGTTGAGACAATGCATGTGAATAAAATTGATCAGGGGGAAAATCACTGGCTACGCCTGAAGAAATAATACAGCTGGTGGTTATCTGCTTAACTTGGTATATTGTTCATGCATGTCACAAGGATATGGCCTTATGGCATAGCAAAATAAGTAAATAAATAAAAACATAAGGTTTATGAATTAGTGTGTCTGTAGACTGGACCATATTTTAGTCATGGCACACTGGCAAGAACCTGGAAGACAACGAGTCTTTATTTAGAAGCCAATGGTGAGAAATAATCTGGACATGCCATCACACCCTCTCTTTGCTCTTGCTTATCAGCTTAAACTCCATCTCTGCCTTAGAGGGAAAGACCTCAGGGTGGGAGGAAGGGCCTGTGCCTCCTTCTGCTGAGCATTGTTAACACAGACCTTCACTCTTAAGAAGGCTTGTGTCAGCACACTGGATCTTTGTGGAGAAAAAGTAGCAAATCCAGATGTGGTTATGATGTATAATTGGATATCACTGTCTTTAGGAGTGCTGAGGAAATGTAATTAAACATAAAATTTTCTTCGAAAGCAAAATACATCACCTAAAAGGAAGAGAAAAAGTCCACCTTCACCAGGAAGTGTCCAACCAGAATGTGACGTCACCACTGGTAGATTGCTAAGGGACTGTCAGGCAGAAAAGAATGCACACAACACATCACTTGTGCATTTGCAAAGTAAACAATCACCAGTCCTTAAGAAAGTGGACTTGCCAAGAGTACTATTGTCACTAATAATTTATCTTAAATTATTATTATCCTAAATTATTATCCATCAAGACAATTTTTGGAGGCTGGCTGGTTTTATTTGGAGAAGCAAATTTCTCTTCTCTTTACAGCATGGGACAGAGGCTATGGTAATTTGAGTAAGAATGGCCCCTAAAGGCTCATATATTTGAATGCTTGGCTGTTAGGGAGTGGCACTACTTGAGAGGGACTAGGGGGTGTGGCCTTGTTGGCGTACCTGTGACCTTGTGGAAGAAATGTGTCACCGGGGATGGGCTTTGGGGTTTCAAAAACTCCAGCTGGGCCTAGTGGCACTCTCTTCTTCCTACTGCTTGCAGATCCAGATGTAGAACTCTCACCTCCTCCAGCACCATGTCTGCCTGTGTGCCACCATGCTTCCCGCCATGCTGATAATGGAGTAAATCTCTGTAACTGTAAGTCCCAATTAAATGCTTTCCTTTAAGAGAGTGGCCAGTGGTCATGTTGTCTCCTCACAGCAATAGAACGCTGACTAAGAAAGGGCTTTGTTTCTTTGTTTGTTCCAGCTCTGGGAATTGAGTTTAGGAGCAGGAAGTACTCTGCCACTGACCCTCCTCTCTAACCTTAAAGGGAATTTTTCAAATTGAAGCAAGATACCCACCAAAATTAGGCTCCCACAGAAACTAACATAGGGAGTTTTAACCCTCCATTAAAAATAATAAACAAACAAACAAACAAACAAATAAATGCTCCCCAATCACAAGAAACTCTCAGGTCTAATCAATCTTCCAAAGGATATATTTCAAGGATGTGTTGTAAAATGGTTTTCACAAAGTTTTCTAATATAAATGTTCTCTAAAATATAAGGAAGGACAATCTTTTATTTTCAATAGGGAGAATTAGGCATTATTTCTCATTTATCTTTGCTCTTGTAAAAATCCATAACTTAAAAAACAAAATAAAACAGAAAGGGTGGCGGGAGTCATTCCCCGGCGGTGGATGGGTCCTGCAGAAGGTGTGAGGAGTCGGCGGGAGAAGAAAGTGAGCCAGGCCATGGTGGTTGGGAGAATCTTGCAGCCTGACTGACTAGCAGCCAGAGTGTTTCTTTATTTATACAGAATTTAGTTAGCAGGGATACATTCATGATGTTCCAAAACATAGATCATATCAATTTTGTTTTTGGACATGTGTTTCACTTCCTTTTGTTCATCTTTTAGTCATCATTAATAAACTATGACAGAACAGAGTTACCATTTCCAATCATTTTCCCTCAAGTTTTGACATCATTAATAAACAGTTATCATTCTTACTCATTAACCCCATAACCCAGTTTTTGAGAATCTAGAGGCATATGACAGCCTGTGCTCAGGCTGGTTGTTTTGGTTGCTTCAAGGACACTAGACCAAAACAAAATCTTCAACCACCCTGGCCATTTTGCCGTGTCTCAAGCAGTATATTATTAATTCTTAGTGGTCAGAGTGCCCAGGAAAAATCCTCAGGCTAAAGCTGCTCTAGCTATTATTTAAATTCTGGCATAATACAATGTTCACATTTATATCTCTATAGAATTTGTCTATATGTCTAATCCTGGCATTCTGTTGTTCCTTGGTCATATGACATTATAGTGGCTCTACATGAGCTAACTTCTAAGAGAGGGAGGTCCTAACATCTCATACTTTTATCATCTTTCTGCTCCATACTTTACTTATCAATATGTTTCTATGTGGGGCAGGGTTGTATGCCACGTAATTGTCTGAGTGTACAGGGAAGAGCCTTGTAATCTGAACTGTGGCCAACTCCTCTAGCCTACCGGTTCTTGTTGACTTTTTTGAATTTACTTTGTTTTGAATATCTTGTTCCAGTGTAAGTACAGGGACAGATATTTCAAGAATGTCTCATAGCCTCATGAAGAGACCTCTGGCTTCTTCTTTATATGTCACAACCTCCAAGGCATAAGGAAGACCTTCAAGTAGATAAGGATATCTCCCTCAAAGTGAGGAGGGGGAGTGTATGTTCAGGACTTTCCTGGATAAGCTTAGAAGCAGCATTCCTGGGAGAAGGCATAAATGGTTCATAAGAAATTTTCCATTAACCCAATATCCTCAAGTACAAATATTAAAAGTGCCCCAAGTATGTAACAGGTGGAGATGAAAACCAAAGTTGGCATGACAGCCATCATGTGGCTCAGCTTTGCTGGATCTTTGTCAACAACAAAGACTTTATGACTTCTGCCATTCCATTCAGATATGGCTGTGCCAAAGGTTACATTTGAGAGGTTGGATAAAATGTATTGACCACACCTTACTACTAACAGTGACATTTGGCTGCTAGAAATTTTGAATAATGACCCTGCCTTTAAAGTTAGTTGTAGAACCCAAGAGAATTCCTGAGTTCCTGCCTTCCATGTGGCAGGTCCTTAGCCCTTCTGTGATTGAAATGATGTTCTAATAACCAAAGAAAATGCAGATATTAGTGAACTGTAGCTGAATCCCCCTAACAAAATCAGTACAAATGTTCCCTTGTAAGACACGGGAATCATTCTCTCCCCTAAAGCTAAAGACAACAGTATACAGAATGCACTCTTTCTCAAACACTTAATGTCTCGTATTTTTTTAGGAATTCGTATATGAGGACTCAGTGTATGTCACTTCTACCCTCCCTCTCCTCCAGCTCCTCCTGTGTACCCTCATTCCTTCTCAAAGAATTGACCTTTTCTTCTTTAATTATTATTTTTACATATATCTACATAAATATACACACATTATCAAAGATGGCATCCTCACAGGCATCAGAGAGCTAGTGTCTAGATGGATATGGATAGATAGATAAATTGTGTGTGTGTTTCCTGTTGAGTCCATTGATGTTGCTAGTATGTATATCTGACCACTTATTGCTGCAGGCTGTGGGAATATATCATAAGAACTCAGCTGGTTATGGCAAAGTCACTACCTGGAGGGATCAGGGAATTCCTTCAGAGGAAGCCAAATCCTAAGGAGTTTTTGGTGTTACTTGGCTTATTATATATCAGCTGTATTCTGTTATGAAAATCATGTGTGCCTTCATAGTTTTCCCAGTTGACTTTTCCCTAAGAAGGACTAACAGTGTAGACTGATCACTCTCTGGACATACACATTCCAGGTATTTGGAGAACAGCCTCAGGAAAGGCTTTCTCTGGAATCAGATTATCTCCCTTAGCCACTTTCAAGGACTACAGGAAACACCACCCAGGTGGGCACCCAACTTCCGAGGACTAACAGTGATAGCAGCCCACAGGCAAGTCTCCTGACTTACGGTAAATTCCACAAGGAGACACTGCCTAGGAGAGGTGGACATTAAGTATTAGCTTTACACAATTTAGCTCAGATCCTCCCTTTATATACCGGGACTTCCAAGGGACAGGATGGAGAAGAGAAAAGAGAATAGAAGAACTAGATGGGTAAGAACTTGAGAGGAACAAACTGAGATGGGGAAGAACTAGATTGAAGGGCTAGAAGACAGTACTAGAGGAATGAGATGGAAGATAAGGAAGAGACAGATGGGGAAGAACAAGATGAGGAAGAGCCAGATGAGAGAGAAGGAGATGGGAGAGGAGCTGATAGGGAAAAGAACTAGATAGATGAGAACCTAGAAGGTACAGAACTAGATGAAGGAATTAAGATAGAAACTAGAGGGAACCGTAGATAAATATAGAGAGAAATCAGTCAAGAAAGGAGCTAGACATGAGAGCAGAATAGAAGCTGTGCAGAGAGAGAACTATCACAGAATAATAAAGTGTATGAACTAAGGAGTTTCGTGTACATAGATTCATTTCTTTTTATCAAAGATTAATTATCAGCTGGTTGTAGATTCTTCCCAGACCCTGGGAGGGTACTATCGAGGGGCTGGATCCCCCTAGTCCCCAATAACTTGTGATGTCCTTCAACTGTTAGATGGATAATAAAATATGGCACATGTTCACAATGAAATTCTATTAAGCT
>CABHPR010150234.1:0-29122 GCA_902168415.1 Peromyscus melanophrys
CTGGACATTCTTGAGTTTAGTGCTGGCAGGGGCTTCAGAAAACACCGTCGGTGAAGCAGAATTTAACAACAGCAGTTAAACATTGAGGGCTTGGAGAGCCTTTGGCTTTGCCCTACAGAAATGTATAGCCCACCTAAATATCCCTCTGCTGTCGCCAAAGTTTAACTCGGCTCTTGGACTTTGCCATGTTGGGTCTGAGACAGGAGACACTCGGCTCCTTCGGTTCCAGGAAGCTTCTGGAAAGCCGACTCAGGGTGAGATGGACGGGGTAAGGGGAGCACTGCCTGGGACTGGGATTTAACTGCATTCTTTCCGCTTTATTCAATGCAGGGCTAGTCTGGGGTGGGCGTGGCTTCCATACTTCACAAGTTTTCTATTGTTCTTTTCCCTCCCCACCTCCAGACTGCCACATCGAGAGGGCTTACAGCCCCGGGAACATTCCTTCCAGGCAGAGTAGGGGGGCAAATGAGCTCTCTGCTGTTTATCACTAAAACTAACAGCCTTAGGAAAGCGACCTGCAGGCTTCCAGTCGGCAGAGGGGTGGAGTTAGAAGTGCCTGACTTTTCTTAAAGGGCCCATGCCAGTATAGGCTTGAGAATGTCTTGGTCTTCCTTAGGATCTGGGGAAACTGCATTTTTTTTTACGTCGTATTTGTAGTTACTAATCAGTTTTAGAAGATGTTAGAAGAAAGTCCATCTTCTAAAGCTCCTCTGCTGCTACAGATGGGAATAAATTGGAAGATTTTTTTTTCCACCCCCGTCCAGGTTTTTATTGTTACTGCAGAACAGAAGCATGTCTAATTTTCTACTTCTTGTAGAAGTGATTCTCCTCATAAACAGGCGATTTGTCACGACACTGGTTCGGTAATAGCATTACAATGGAAACACCAGCTACAAAATAGATTGGATCATTATAAAACTCCTCAGCTTTCCAGTGGAAATGAATCAGAGGGTAGCGGTAGCCTGAGTTCCCTGGAGGAAGAAGGGGCGAGTGTAAATTACCACCTCCACAGCCGAAATAGTGAAATCCGCTTCACCCTGAGCATAAGTCTCAAGATATGTGGACGAAGGAATAGGGTACCTTGCAGTTGAAGGTGGTGGGGGGGGTGGGTGGGCATCAAAATCTTTGTTTCTCAAATACCTTTTTTTGGGGTTTTTTTCCATTTTGATTTGCTGGGTACCCTTAAAACTTTAATCTTCTCAATGCTGACATCAGAATAGTGGCATAAATCATAGGAAATTCTTGTCACTTGGTTGTAATGACCATATATATGTCACCAGGCATCACTGGTTCTGTCAGTGTCAGATCCATGTGACATCACTCAAACTCTCAATGATTTGGCGGATCCGGGACCCGCTAGAGTTTTAAACAGACTTAGAGTGGCCCAAATGTGGGCTGGCTAGAGGTAGAAAATGCTCCTGTGGGACCATCCATTTCAGAAAGGTAGTCTACACTGTTTGGAACCTGCCTGGCCCCTGGGCCTTGCAGGGGGATCTGAACATTGGCCTTGTCAACTCTTGGGCCTAGACAGTTTTTGCTGGAGTGAGCTCTAGTGTGCATTTTTAAGATGTCCGTTTTGTTTATCCATATACCTCTGCCCTGCCTGCTAGATGCCGGGAGTGGGCCAACCAAAAATGTCTTCAGACATTGCCAGGGTCACCTCCCACCACCCCCACGCCCACCACAGAAACGGCTGCTTTGATAGTGATAAAGAAGAAACTCTAGAATTGGTGCTATAAAGAACTTACTACTGGATTTGCTTAGGAGGCATTAAGTCACACAAGTGGAATTCAGCTAAAGGAGCGCTGCCTCTAAAAGGCACCGACCAGACCTGTTAGAGATAAGAGAAATTTAGGGTGCTAGGATGTGAATGTTTGTTCACCAGGATTGACCTCCAATTAGCCTCCATTCCTATAACAAAAAGGAGACAGCCCTGACTTACCAGCCATTACGCCCATCCCCATATCAAAGAACGTTCCTCTAAGGGTCGGCTCAAGGAGGTCGGCACAGGGTCACAGCCACCATTAAGCCTGGTCTGCCATTAAGTCCCCTGTGGTCTTATCAGGAAAAGCATAAGTCTGCCCAGTGGGCCAGATGACCCCTGTAACAACTATTTAGGAAAAGAACAACACTGGTGTACTTAAGAAATAATTCTGCCAATGTCTTTGCTGTGTAAATCTCCCATCTGCCCAAGTGGCCAGACAGGCAGTCTCCTGTTGTTTAAATTGTTCAAAGTGTGACCTGGGGCTCCAGAACCTAAAAGGGGTTTAAGGACGATAGTATTTATGGAATGCACAGACCGGAAGTGCATGAAAGTTAGCAAAATCTTCTCTTCACGGTTTTCTCTTCTTTGGGCATTAACCAGAGTCAGACAAACACTGCTAAAGATCTCTTCCTCTACAAATATCACCCAAAGGCATACTAGTTATATTAAGTCTAGAACAGGAGTAGAATAAGGTAGCCCCGTTGGGATGCTTTTAAATCGACAACACATTGACGACATACTGCAGAGCCACCAGGACCCTTTTGTCCACATTTTGTATGAGTGTCATCCCCTGAGAGTCTGTCCCCTAGCAAGCACATCCTCTTCTCCTCCTATCCGTATCTCCAGTCACTCAGCTTCTTCAGCTCACCTTTTCACTAGCTTTGCTTTTAATGTTATTGTTGACTGTGCAGCATCCCATCCAGGCAGGAGGTCCTGACTGGAAGATGAGTTGGTGATACGCCTCTCTCTCCACTCCTCTTTTGTGTTGGTGTGTTTTAGATTTAAGTTACAGATTAAGGAGAATCAAATAGGCAGATCTGCAAAAACTATTGAAATATAAAATATGTCTGGAGATGTGACAGCCTAGTCATGTGAAAATTGTCCTGAAGTAGGCCATCTAAAATTGCTAGCCAGAAAAAAAAAAAATATTCTTTAAATCCTATTCACCATACAGCAGAGCTCAAAAGAAAGGAAGGAAGCTGGGCACTTGGGAGGCAGAGGTCGGCTGGTTTCTGTGAGTTCAAGGCCAACCTAGTCTACACAGTGAGTTCTAGAATATCCAGGGCTGCATAGCGAGACCCTGTCTCCAAAACAACTAAGTAAATAAGTAAATAATAAACAAAAGAAGCCAGACTCAGAATCTGCTGTCTAGTTGCCCTTATGAACAGTTAAATATATTGAATCCATGACTATGTGTGGAGACTGTCAGCCTCTACTCCTGGAAACTTGTCCTGCAGGGGACTGGCTAGAACTGGTATCCAGAAAATTTTCTTTAATTCCTTTATGGTAAGCAGAAGAGCATAAACACAAAGCCATTTAGTTCATTTGTGCTGTCAGGGGTGAGACTAATGATTCTGTATGAGAGAGAGAAGTGTCTGGAAAGTCCTGGCAATGTTACTCTTCTTTATCTGGGTGCTACATGTGTTCAGTCACAAAATGGTGTTTAGACATGTACCTAGGATGGTGTATGTTTCTGCATAAATATTATATTTCAGTAAAATATATGAATACAAACAGGAGGGAGACAAGGCTGAAAGAGGGTGGTAAGCGTGGGGTCTGAACCTGAGATGGCAGCAGTGTGGGACCTGTGACCCATAGAGTTTGGTATTTAAATATCTTTGGAGACATTTCTCTGTGGACGAAGATTCATGAAGGATGAGAGTCCACACACACTACAGTCTCCAAAACAGCTTGCCTGCCTGAAAGGTGGCCTAGGGACCTTCAGGTGATGGATGATGCCACAGGCCTCCAGTCTCATCAAGCATACTTCAAAAGGGTGAATCACACCCTGTGTACAATATGACAATAAAAATCAATTTAATTTAAAAAAATAGTTGGCTCTGGACGGTGGTGGCGCACGGCTTTAATCCCAGCACTTGGGAGGCAGAGGCAGGCGGATCTCTGTGAGTTGGAGGCCAGCATGGTCTACAGAGCAAGTTCCAGGACAGGCTTCAAAGCTACACAGAGTAACCCTGTCTCAAAAAAAAAAAAAAAAGTTGGCACTGGCTTGCTAATATCCTTGGGGTACCTTGAAAACACAGGACCCAGCTTCACAATGAGGATGCAATTACAATGAAAACTACATAATACAGACTTATAATCCACTCTGAACAAACATCCTCGGGCAAAGAAGAGCAGGATGTTATGGACAGCTTCCGTCAATAAGAATATCAGAAAGAATTGAGTTGGATAAAATTGTTTAAAATAATCACAGCTATAAACAATGCAATGGAAAGCATGGAAGGGAAGATCGTTAAACATAAAAACAGACAGAATTACAGATGAGCCAAATAGAGCAGAAAACAAACACGCTAAAGTTCAGTTTGTCATGAGTTCCTGGACTGCATGGCAAGATTCTGTAACTCAGTCAATCAACCTTAAGTCATTGCACAAAGACCAGGAATGCGCTTGAAGTTTTTGGTTTTTGGAGACAGGGTTTCTCTGTGTAGTTTTGGTGCCTGTCCTGGATCTCACTCTGTAGACCAGGCTGGCCTCGAACTCACAGAGATCCGCCTGGCTCTGCCTCCCAGTGCTGGGACTAAAGGCGTGCGCCACCACCGCCCAGCTGCCCCTGAAGTTTTTTTAAAAACAGAAGTTAGGTTTATTTAGTTCTTTGTAGCTAGGACCATACACACTAGAGGAACTGTAGGACAAGAGACTTGGGGATTTTGCACTTGGTAATTGAATGTCCTGAGAAATTTTGACTAGGGAGTAGGTGTCTCCAAGGTATCATCTGCCAAATAGTTGACAAAGGAGCACAAATCAGTCACTTCAGTCAAGAGGGTTACTCTGTCTTGTGTGGCTGGGCATCGTCCTGCGCTTTGTTCTAACCGCCAGACAGTTTTTTTCCGCTAGAGTTGGTTGTCTTTTTCCAGATGGGAACGTATTGGCCTAGCTGCTGCAGACACCTGAACACTCCTTCAGTTTCATTTGTTTGCTTGTTTTTGTTTGTTTGTTTGTTTAAAGATTTATTTATTTATTATGTATACAGAAGAGGGCACCAGATCTCATTACAGATGGTTGTGAGCCACCATGTGGGTGCTGGGAATTGAACTCAGGACCTCCGGAAGAGCAGTCGGTGCCCTTAACCTCTGAGCCATCTCTCCAGCCCTGTTTGTTTATTTTTTGTTTGTTTGATTGTTTGTTTTTCAAGACAGGGTTTCTCTGTGTAGCTTTGTGCCTTTCCTGAATCTCGCTCTGTAGACCAGGCTGGCCTCGAACTCGTTTTTAATGCACATGGGTGTTTAGTCTCTGTGTTAAGTCTGTGCACCTTGTGTGTGCAGTGCCTGTCAAGGCCAGAAGAGGGCATCAGATCCCTTGGAACTAGTGTTACGGATGGTTGTGAGCTGCCATAGGGGTGCTGGGAATTGAACCCAGGTCCTCTGGAAGAGCAGCCAGTGCACTTAACTACTGAGCCTCCAACCCTCATCCGGGTATTTTAATTTAAAATTTGAATTTAAATTCTCAGGAGATGAATTAGCAAGGAGGAAAAAGGACTAAGAACCTTAGAATGCTGCACAGAGAGGTCCAGAGATTAAAAACAAAGAAAAGAACATAAGAGCAGATGAGATTTGTTTAAGGGACAGGCCCACTGTTCATCTAGTAGGCCACTGGAGAACAAAGGAAATGCAAAGGGGCGACATTTAAAGTGGGAATGGCTGAGAAGTTTTCAGAATTAAAAAAATAATAATAACAATATTCATGTTCAGGAAGTCACGACCCAGCATGAAATTGTAAAGAACAGCTACAGATAAATAAAAACAATATTATCCAACACCAGACCAAAAAGACAACCATTGGCTATAGAAATATCAGCCAATGATGAGAGATAAGGGCAATTTAAATCTCAACAATAACAATAACCACCTGTTTGGGGGAGTTTTAAATAACAAGAGAATAGAGGAAAAGCTGAATTGAGGAGTCTGAAGACTGGCGAGCAGATGATATCCTGAGTGAACATGTATTGTTGACCTGAACATGGCCCTGTCAAGGACCCCAGTGTCTCAGACTGATGGGAAATGGCAATGCCTTGTCCTGGCCCAAGTCCAGATGTTGACTGTGTGCCGAAGCCATCAACCACAGCTGTCTCCTCCTGGTGACTGCTGCCTGAGACTGCTCCCCTACACAGACCCCCTACCAAGGTTTGCTAACCCAACCTCCTCCTCTAGCTGTATGGAAGAAATTCTCTGAGCTTCCTAGCTGCTGCTGCTGTGTCTCCATCAGAGCACAAGGCCCTCCTGAGCCCAGCTTTGCTAACCATGGATCTATCATGGGTTCATCATCACCCCAGTCAGGTCATTCTCAAAGCCTTGCAGGTCACAGCAGAAGACATTTTGAAAATAATAAAGTAGTAGCAAGTATTCACCATTATCACTATTTTGTTGAATAGTTTATATTAATGTTTTATTTTGGTTTTTCAAGACGAGGTTTCTCTGTGTAGCCTTGGCTGTCGTTGAACTCACAGGGATCCACCTGCCTCTCTCTCCCAAGTGCAGGGATTTTAAAGGTGTGTACCACTAGGTGTGTGACCAAATAGATTAAAAATTTTAAATAAGAGGGCTGGAGAGATGGCTCAGTGGTTAAGAACACTGGCTGTTCTTCCAGAGATCCTGAGTTCAATTCCTAGCAACCACATGGTGGTCCACAATCATCTATAATAAGATCTGATGCCCTCTTCCAGCACACAGGTATACATGCAGAGCACTCATGCATAAAATATAAATAAATAAATTTTTTAAAAAAATTTAAAATAAGACACTAATGAAACTGAAGTGCAATGTTTGCCTTCCAGACCAGTCAAGCAGAATAAAACAGAACAGCCAATACTTGCTCAAGTAATGAAAAGTTATCCAGATCAAAGGGGGGGGGGATGAGGAGCAGAGAAACGAGAATGAATAGAAACCACGTATACATTTATAGTGAGTTATACAGACCTATTAGGAAGTGTCCAGCAGTAACTGAATGTGCCAGTTAAGACAAAAAGATGATCAAATGCCAAGTGCAGAGGATAAGTGTCTGTGGAGTCTGCCACCAGCTGGGCAGATGCACCCTGTCCCCAGATGTGGGGTTATAGCCATGTTTCCTATAATGGGCTACATGTACGTTTGAGTGATGTAGGTCATGGACGTAACGAAGACTAACCTCTGGGTTGGACTGGGAGTGTAGCTCAATGGCGAAGTGCAAAGTCATGGCGTTGGACCCATCTATTGAGTGACATGGGAAAATTAGCTCCAATAGATGATAGGTGACAGTAGAAGGCATAAAACTATATATTCCTAGGAAAAAGTCTTTGTGAATTTAATCATAGGTTTAGACAAAATATAATTTAAAAAGTAATACAAGTGGGTAGACATAAGTGAACAGAAAAACTAGAATTCATAAAAACATTTTAAGTTGTGATTCAAAGACTACCACGAGGAAAACCTATGTAAGAGAACTCCAAATAATGAAAGAAAATATTTGCAAATCACATGTTTGATAATGGTTGTATCCTAAATATACAAAGAGCCTATTACTCATCAATAAAAAGGAAATGATCCAATCTAATTACAAATGAGAAAAAAAAACTTGACAAAAGGATTTTGAATATATATTTTCCAAGGAAGACATACGAAATATTTTTTCTTTTTCAATTTTTGAGCTAGGGTTTCTCTGTGTAACCCTGGTTGTCCTGGAACTCATTGTGTAGACCACACTGGCCTTGAATTCACAGAGATCCATCTGCCTCAGCCTCCTGAGGTGCTGGGACAAAAGGTGTGTCCACACCTGGCTTCACATTTCCAATGGCAAATGAAAATACTGTATGCCTGTTGCTTTTAGGGAAATACAAATGAAAACCATGAGCTAGTCCTTCAGATAACTGAAAACAAACACAGACATTATAAGCTATTGTGGAGGAAGTGAAAAAAATCTTTTATAATCTTCATTGCTGGCTGGGTTATGAAACTGGCAGCCATTTTGGAAAACAAGTTGGCAATTTCTCAAGATTTTGAATGTTCAACAAGAGAATTTTATTACTCATCCATCCTGTTCCTAGTACACATCCAAGAGAAATGAAGCTGTCTGTTCAAAAACTTACACACAAATGATCATAACCTTGTTATTCAGAACTGCCCCGAAGTTAAAATAACCCCAATGCTAGTAAGCTGATGAATGGATAAACAAAATGAGGCAGATCCATAAATGGATATTATTTAACCACTATAAGAAAGAATGATTCATACCACAGAGCACACAAGCCTTGAAAATGCTATGCTAAGTGAAAGAAACTAAGAATAAAAGACACCCCTCACATGGTTTCACTTTAGCAGCTAAACAGATGGCCCAGCAATAAGTTAAGACCATTTCCTGCTCTTGCAGAGGACCTGGGTTCAGTTCCCATCATCCTCTCTGGGAGATTCACAACCATCTGTATCTCTAATCCCAGGGGATCTGACACCTGACATCTTCTGGTCTCTTCTAGTACTGCCCACACTTGTTGCACACACATATAATGTAAGCAGCACACTCGTACACATAAATTCAAATATGGCTTTTAGAAAAAGGATTTCATGTATGTGAACTGCCAAGGTTTGGAGATCCATACACATAGAAAGTAGACTTGTATTTTTCAGAAACTGAGAGAGAAAGATAAGGTATAAAGCCAATGGATTTGTTCAAGGCTCCACAGGCAAGAAGGAATACTTCTTAGGTTGTTTCTCAAATGCGTGTTTGCGTGTAATGAACTAAGCCCAGTGCATAAAGCCTCATAGACCACCTCACTCAGATTTGTCATTCTTCGTCTTTCTTCTATGAAGATTAATCTTCATGATCTACTTGACTGGATTTAGAATCTCCTGTGAGACAAGCCTTGGGGTCTGCCTGTGAGGGTGTTTAGCTGAGGTGAGAAGATGTCCCCTGAGTGTCGGTGGCTCCATTCCAGGGCATGGAATTCTAATCTAAATCAAAAGGAGAAACAATCCAAGCCCTGTCATTTCCCTCTCTCTGTTCTCTAGGCTGTGGACACAGTGTGACCAGCCACATCACACTCTGTCATGCTGCCCTTGACATAATGGTCTTTGTCTTTTCAAACTAAAAGCTAAAATAAACCCTCACTCAAGTTGCTTCTTCTGTTGTTTGGTTGTTTTGTTTCAAATTTTTTTGTTTTTTATTTATTCTTTGAGAATTTCATGTATATGTGTAATGTATCTTATCATTTCATTTGCTTCTTGTCAGGTCCATTGGTCATAGCAACAACAACAACAACAAAAAGTATCTAATACATAAAATGGCTACCAGGTTAAGTTGGCCATGGTCCAGTGGATGGCCTCATACCCATGAGTATATGGGTAGCACACATTAGAATAAATAGACTATTAAAAAAAATAAGGGCATCAACTTGGGAAGGGTGGGGATGAATCTGGGAAGAGCTAAGGGAAGGAATGGGGGTTAACATATTTTATATTGTATACGTGTATGGAAATCATCAAAAGTAATAAAAATATACTTTTAAGAGTTGGTACCAGGGGCCTCTGCTTTGATAAGCATAAACATGTCTTTCTTAGGCCTTTGCAGTGTTCCATGGGAAGTCTGGAGCTTCAGGCTAGAAAAACCCTAGAGTTCTACAAGCAGAGCTTAGTGGGCTCTTCTATTTGGGAGTGAGGAAGACCAGAATACCGAGAGAACTGCTGGCAGTGGGGACTGTGTTCATGAAGTTTCAGATGGCAACAGACCTATATTGAACTGTACCAGAGGCCATGTGTATAGCATTCTGGCAAAGGATTTTACTGCATTCTACTTAATGTTCCAAAAATTCAAGTGAGGTTGTATTCAAAAGTAATGAAATAATTCCTTTAGCAGAGGACATTTCAATATAGCACAGCATTCAGGATATGGCATGGTTACTTCTCGCTGCACTTGGTCAGATCTACAGTGGAAGAGCAGAAAGAGTGGGGGAAATGTGTGGTTTGGTAAGGAGAAGAATGTGAGTAACTCTAGTGTTAGAGACAAAAAGAGGGCACCGAGGCAGCATCTGCAGTTGTTAAGATTAGTGCTGCCACACACCACCTTTAACCCCAGCACTTGGGAGGCAGAGGCAGGGGATCTCTGTGAGTTTGAGGCCAGCCTGGTCTACAGAGTGAGTTCCCGGACAGCCAGGGCTGTTTCACAGAGAAACCCTGTCTTGAAAAACCTAAACCCAAAACAAAAACAAAAGCAAACAAACAAACAAAACAAAGATTAGTACCATTAAGAATAAATTTTGTTCCCTTACTGGGAAAATGGAAAAGGTGTCCTGAGAACAAGACCCCACCAGAGAAAGGTTAAAATTGTAAAAAAAACAAAAACAAAAACAAAAAAAAAAACAAAAAAAAACCAAAAACAACAACAAAAAAAACTTCATTTGAAAGGAGAGAGCCTGTGGGTGCTGTTGAAGGGTTCCTCTGCTTGAAAACAACTGTCTAGGGAATTCTTTTCTCAGGGTCAGTCACCAAGGTGCACAACTCTGGTAGAAGGGGGATGGATCGCTCCCAGGCTGAGGACAGAACTTCTCAGAATGCACAAGTTCATTAACAACCTCCTTGATGTGTGTGGAGATGCTTTGTGCATGGCTGTCACCAAGGGTGAGGCAGAAGCAAATATGGATTGATACTAAGTGTATGTAGTCCAAACTCAAGGAGGATTTGTTAGGGAAGTTTATGTCATTCGGAGATTTAATTGCCTTTATTCTTTGGTCAATTGAACTTTTCAGGTTGTTCACAGTGAGCAGTTTCTTTTCTTCTCTTCTCTCTCTCTCTGTCTCTCTGTCTCTCTCTTTGTCTCTCTCTCTCCATTTCCTTCCTTTTTCTTTTTCTCTTTGTTAATTAATTAATTAAGTTAAAAATTAATTAAGACATTAATTTCAAAAGAAATGTCAACAAAACTGGCTCATCTCTTAAGAACCCCACCTCAGCCAACTGTTCATCACAATTTTAAAATCCCTCCAGTCCTTATTTCACCCAGGAAAACATATTAAAAGACATATACTGGCTTACTTCCAGAGTCTCCAGGTTTTCCCAGGCGAGTCTCGGCTCCGCTGCTTCCCCTCTTTGGCTGAGTGTGTGTGTGGCCCTTCCAGTTCTCTGCTCCACCTTTGGATTTTCTCTAGACAAGGTTCTTGTCATCAGTGCCTCCATCTCAAAGCATTGCTTCTTTTCATTGACTATTTCCTGGTGCTGGGATGACACACTTATGCTTTCTGGCCCTCTCCTGGCCTAACCACCTGTTTTTTTGTTTTTTTTGTTTTTTGGGGGTTTTTTTGGGGTTTTTTTTTTTTTTTTTTGCATTTACTCACTCGTACAACTCTCTCTTTGGCTTATACTCTGTTTTATTTGGTTTGGGCTCTAACTACAGGAATGAACTACCTTCATTGCAAGTTAACCCATCATGATAAGAGCTTGCCATCTGGAGTCAGATGACTTTGATTTCAGTTTCAACTCCACCTTCCTCTTGCCTTGTGAGATAAAAATGAAGTCAGTTGTTCTCAACCGGAAGCAATTTTATCTCTCGGGTGACATTTGGCCATGTTTGGAATATTTCTGTTTGTCATAATTGGGGAGTTGTTAGTAGAATCCAGTGACCAGAAGCCTGGGTGCTGCCAAACATCTTACCATGCTCTAGACAGCTCCTCACAAAGGAAAAATTGTTTAGCCCCAAGTGTCAACAGCACCGAGGTGGAGGAGCCTACGCTCAGGTGTGCATTTGTTATGGTCTGTTTTCTCAGCCAATTCACCTTGTGAAAGCCTGCCTCTGTGAATACAGGTCCTTCTTACACTTTAGGTTATATGGGTAGCCACCGAGCAGGGGCCACAACTGGAGTCGGCTGACGTTCAAATGGCATCTCCATTGACAACCTATTGTGTGGCTGTGGGAATTTTATTTGATGAACATGGGTCTCGGCTGTGGGAATTTTATTTGATGAACATGGGTCTCTGCTTCCTCCTCTGTTAAACTGAGTCATAACTATATAGTTAACACTATAAAGTTTAGTGAGACACTTACAGCCCCAGTACTCAGGAGCTAGAGGCTGGAGGATCACAAGGTTGAGATTAGCCCGGGTGACATAGCCAATTCAGGGCCGTTGTGTAGCTATTCAGTGAGACCTTGTCTAAAAATTAGACAAGGGCTGGGGCCAGTGAGATGGCTCAGCAGGAAAAGGTGCCACCTGTCGACTTGCCAACCTGAGTCTCCAGTTCACAGAACTCAAATGGTGGAAGGAAAGGAGGAACAAGCTGTCTCTGGCCTCCATATGCACACCCACACAGAAATGAATAAACAAATAAATAAATGTGTGGGATGTGTGGGGTTAGCCATCTCCCCGGTGGATAAAAACATTTAGTGGGTATCAATGCATTTAGTCTAGTCACTAACCCATAGGAAATGGTATTAACCAACTACCATGTCAACTAGGTAAATATTCTGTACTAATACTAATTTAAAGAGTTACACATGCACACATTCCCTAATCTGTAATCCCAGGCACAGCATGAACCTTCTGTGGCAGGACATCAATTCCCAGAGAGTGCTGAGATCCCAGAGGATGCTGGGAAAAGACGACATGGCTCCTTCTGCAGATCGATCTGGCACCTCATAGTCCAGGGCCCTCGCCTTTTCCTGAGTAGTGGGTAGAGACAAAGATGAGTCTATAGATGAATGTGTGTGCAAGTGAATAAACTCAGGGTTTATACCCAACCTCTGACGGGTGCAGGGGACCCAGTGTGCAGCCAGATGTGGCTGGCGTCTGGCAGGCAATGTTTGCATCTAAACCTCTGAGGTTTCAGTGGGTCCTGGGAGCAGTGGAAGCGTGGTGGAGGGGAAGTGTGTGATTCTGTGTTACACTCTCCCCGAAAAGCACAAGTCTTACTTGTCCTCATCATTATACATTTTGTGCATGACAAAAGGCATAGCATTGATTCAAAGCATACCCTTCAACGTCCTTAAGTATAGATGATGACGGAGAATGTTTGTTGCGATCTTAGACATGACACAGCTACACTATATTAGTTGCTTTTCTGTTGCTGTGATAAAGCACCCAGACCAAAGGCAAGCTATGGAAGAAAGGTTTATTCTGGCTTATGGTTACAGAGAGTCTGTAATGGTGGGGGAATGAAAGCACCAAGCGGCAGGCATGGTGGCCAGAGCAGGCAGCTGAGAGAGCACATCTTCAATCTCAAACACAAAGCAAAGAGAGCAGCGTGGAAGCTGAACAAGGCTATAAAGTCTCAAAGCTGGCCCCCAGGGACACACTTTGTCCAGCAAGGCTAAAACACCTCCCGAACACAGTGCCACCCACTGGGTACCAGCTCTTCAAATAACCAAGCCTATGGGTGACACTTCCCACTTAAATCACTACAAACACCAAGAATAAAATTCAAAATCCCTGCCCTAGCCTGCAAATGAGATCTCTGGCTTAGAGCAGGATTGAAGGTTCATTCTTTGAACATGTGCATGCTAGTACCCAGCTTACCTGTATACATGAGACCGCATTGTTCAGCTCAGGGAGACAGCTAGTGAGCCTTCTCCCACAGGGTAGCTTCACCCAGATAGGTCATCGTGTGAACTCATTTCAGTGTAGAAAGGTGGGCAAGCCAGGGGTGAGGTGGAGACAGACATATAAACTGTTACTCTTAGCAGCCAAATTTTAGGAAATCCCGTGGGTAGAGAGGAACACTTCTGTTGGCTACATGTAGACAGTTAGCGGGGTCAGGCTTTAGGAATCTGTGGATGAAGACCCGAAGGAAGAGAGAGAGCATGCGTGAGGAGGAATAGCCAGGACCAAGGCAAGAGCATCCTTAAGGCAGTTGAGAAACAGCCCTCAGGCTGCAGCTGTGGGAGGCAGAGCAAGGTGAAAGGAAGGGAGTTTGTGCGCCTGGAAAGGATTTGGGGTTAAACTTGGGCAAGAGACAGGCAGTCGTTGGGGTTGGAAGAGGGAGATGTTAGTCAAACAAAAACAGTCATGTAACAATCACTACTGAGGTTGGGGGAAGAATGGATGTAGGGTTTTTATCACCATTTGCTGTGTGTTTGGTTGTTAATATGGAAGGTTTCAAATATACCAGAAGAACACTTCAGAGAACACGGGGAAAGGTTGCAGGAAGAATCAACAGTGACTAGTTGTGTTTGAAAATGTCATAATGAAACTTAATACTGTGTATATGCTAATTAAATTTTTTTTTTTTCAAGACAGGGTTTCTCTATAGTTTTGGTGCCTGTCCTGGATTTCACTCTGTAGACCAGGCTGGCCTCGAACTCACAGAGATCCTCCTGGCTCTGCCACCCGAGTGCTGGGATTAAAGGCGTGTGCCACCACCGCCTGGCCAATTAAAATATTTTAAATAAGTAAAATGTAATGTAAAAAGTGAGAGAAAGGGATTTTTAAAAGGCCTATTAGAAGGTTCCTCCAAATTTAGGGGAGAAGCGGTGGCGGCGTGGGCTGGTGACATTGGAGCTGTGGAGAAGTGGGTGCGTTGTGGGTCTATTTTAGGAAGTAGAGAGGATTGGTTGATGGGTTCGTATGTGGAGTGGGAGAGAATCGAGAGTCAAGGATGACTGAGCATCTGCAGGAAAGGAGGCGCCATCCACGGAGATGGGAAAGAGGGAGGGACGCCAGAAGTTCGAAAGTTCAGCCGAGTTTCCCACGCTTGTTAAAGTGAGTGGAGATGGGAGGGCAGCAGCTGGATGTGAGAGCCTGAGACTGAGACAGGGTCAGGGGTGGAACCAACAGTGTCTAGAGAGTGGCTAATGGTTTCCCAGGCTCAGGCCTGGTCTCAAGATGGTGCCAGGATTTGGGGTGATGGTAGAAATGGAGCTTGTTAGAGGGAGTTCATCCCTGGGGTATGTGTTTTTGAAGGTTACACTTGTCCTGGGTTTCAGTCACTGTCGTCCTGCTCGCCCGTTACACTTCCTGTCTTCAGAAGACCCCGTGACGTTGCTGTACCCCACTACAGGAACACAGAGGCAAGCGACCATGCACAGCACACTCTGAATCCTGGGTCTTCTTGAGCAGCTTACGCCAGGGATTCGGAACTAGTTACAACAGCACTTGAAGCCACGAGTCTGGATGCTGTCACCACCGTGATTCTCTCATATGCTGTGGTCCTATCGAAAATAAAAAGGCCCTTTCTTTTATTAAATAGCTCTCAGACACACATGTGCACTATACACACTCATGTAAGTACGTACACACACACACACACACACACACACACACACACACACACACACATACACACACACCCCTCACATCTCTGAATGTAAAACAAACAAACAAACAATGGATGATCTGAGCCATCACAATATCAGGACTCTGAATGTATACGTAGTAATCATTTCTGTGAGGGCCACACTATGTCATCTAATAAATTATATGCTTCTGGGTCACACTAAGTGGAGTGCATTGGTTCTGGCAGTGTGAGAAGAAGTAATTTTACATCTTGAAGGGTCGACTGGAAGACAAATGAAGTCACTTCCTTTCCCCGTGCCAGTAATCTCGGCAGCTGAATATAAATTGTTCGGTATATTACTATATTACTATGCTGGTCACCCTTCTAATACATTGCCAGTGGAGATGCCCATTGTCCTTTAAACCAGAGACCCCATGTGAGCTCTGGATTGTGCTTGCTCCTCTGGGACTTGACTGAGCATGCTCCGTGGTGTCTTGCATGTCTTCACAGATACTTGCAGTATTTTCTAAACTGACTAATCACTGTAATAGACAGCAGTACCCTTAGTGGCTACCTTAAGAAACAGTGAGTCGGGGGGTGAGGGTGATGGATCCATGGGTAAAAGCACTTGAGTCTCATCTCCCAGAGTCCACATAAAAACCCAGATCCTACCCAGCACTCGCCCTGGGGCATGGCAGGAAGAGGCAGGAGAATCCCTGGGAAGCTCACAGGCCCACTAGCCTGGGCTATGCAGTACAGCTGTAGAAATGAGAGAGACCCTCGAGGTGGAAGAGACCAGCTCTGGAAAACTGGTCCTCTAACCTCCACACAGGCACCATGCCGTGTTGTGCACACACGTGCACTGGCACACACACAGGCACATTTACACTCATACACACACAGGCACATTCATACATGTGCACACACAGGCACATTTACACACACTCATGCACACACAGGCACATTCATACATGTGCACACAGGCACATTTACACTCATACACACACAGGCACATTCACACATGTGCACACACAGGCACATTTATACATACTCATGCACACTGACACTCATAGGCACTCTCACACACACTCAACAACAACAACAATAACAAATAAATAAAAAAGGATAATAAAGAAACAGCAAGTCAGTGTGGCGTTCAGGGAATCTGCATTTTGGCATCTGCATTTTTTATTTCCTCCGGCAGTTGGCACCCACAGCCAAAATCTGAGGTAACGTGGGATTAGGATGTGGTAATACCGGGTTCTTGCTGGGGGGACTCTTCCCCTCCTGACCCCAGTGCCATTCTCAACTTGACCTTCCATGAGACTAAGCTTTTGGTTTTCATTCATTTTGAATAAATGTGTAGGTCTTCAATAGGATTTACATTTAAACATGATCTTAAGGGGAAAAGACCAGAAAAAAGAAAAAGAGCCTTGCTGTCATTTCTTAGGGAGTGTGATAGGAGTATTCTCTTGAAACCACAATCATTTTTAATTTTGTGGAGAGTCATCATGAGGTTCATATAGTAATTCTAAGGTTTTGAGATATGCCCTTCTTTAAACATTTATTTATGTATATGTGTATGTGTGCGCACATGTATGCGCGCACATACCACAGACTACGGTGGAGGTCAGAGAACAACTTACAGGAGTCAGTTCTCTCCTTCCACCGTGTGTGTCCCAGGGATCCAGCAGCAGGGCCAGCAGCAGGTACCTTTACCCACTGAATCATCTCCCCGAGCGACCGCCCCCCCCCCCCCAAGAGCCTGGGCCATGCTCTCCTTTCCCACTTAAGTAAGGATCTTGCTGAGTTCTGCTGACCTTTGCCCAATCTCTTCCCCAGAGTGAAAACCCCAAAAGAACAAACAGAGCATATCCCTCCACCCTGCTAAAACTCTTCTAGTGTCTTAAAATTTATTTATTATTTTTTTTCTGGTTTTTCTTTTCCCAAACCTTCTACGACTTGTCTGTGGCTCACCTCTTCAACTGCTGCTCTTTCTTGCTCTCTCTTCATCCCCACCAGGCTCTAGACTCAGCCTTTTGTGACAAGATGTTGTCATCCACAAATGCACTGGGCCACGTTATGGCTATCCTGAGATACAGACGGCCCCTGAGTCACAGGTTAGACACACCCATCTCCTTTCTGTGTAAGCATTAAGGCCCCTTCTTTCTCTGCTCTTCCTGGTCCCAGGAATATCTTCTCCCAGTCTTCACCGAGCTGCTTTTCTCTTCAATGGGTCCTCTAAGGATGATACACCTTCATTTTCTACAGAGCGGTTGCCACAAGTCAGTAGCTTTCTGTTTGTTGATTCATGGCTGGTTAATTTTCTGTCTCCGCTCAGTAGAATGTAGCATCTGTGGGGAAGGAGATCTTCTTATTGGCTGTGGTAGTTTGAATGACAATACAATGTCCTTCATAGGCTTGGGTATTCCCATGCTTGGTCCTCAGTTGTTGGCACTGTTTAGGGAGGATGTGGAACCTTTGGGGGGTGGAGCCTTGCTGCAGGAAGTAGGTCATTGGGGGTGGGCTTTGAGTGTTTATAGTCTCTCCCCACTTCCAGTTCGCTGTCTCTGCTTCATGCTTGTTCAAGACATGATGTTGCTCTCTGTTCTTGCCGCTGTGTCTGCTGCTTGCTGCTCCCCTCTCGTGGTGGACTCTTACCTCTCTGGAGCTGTAAGCCAAAATAACCTCTTCCTTCTGCCAGTTGTTCCTGGTCATGGTATTTTCCTCACAGTAACAGGAAAGTAACAGATAATCATTTATCAATGGCCTGCACATGTCTAGGACAATGTTTGGACCAAGGTAATGATGAATAAGTATTGAATAAATCAGTAAATGAACAAATGAGCCAAGCTCAATAGAATGTACTTGTAGTCACAGGAGCCTACAGAAGTATCTCTTAGAGTTTAAGAGTTCAAGGCCAGTTTGGGCAATATAGCAAGACCCTGTCTCAAAGCATTTTGTTTGGTTTGGTATTTGTTTGTTTCAAGACAGGGTTTCTCTGTGTAGTCCTGGCTGTCCTGGAACTCGCTCTGTAGCCCAGGCTGGTCTCAAACTCACAGAGATCCGCCTGGCTCTGCCTCCCAAGTGCTGGGATTAAAGGCGAGTGTACCACCACTGCCCAGCTTCCTGTCTCAAAACTTAAAAAAAAAAAAGATAGACATGTGGATAGATGGATAGATGGATGGGTAGACAGACAGACAGATATATAAAAATAAGACAAATTGACAGGACTGATTATGAACCAAATTGGTAATGGTGGTTGTCCCAGGAATAGGAAGAAGAACAGGCTTGTATCTTGATTGTTTGTTTGTTTGTTTGTTTTTACCATAAAAAGAGACATGAGTATAGGTAACTTTAAGGATTCTCTTTTGTAATATATAAGGATTTCCCATATTTTGTAATATAAACAGGTTTTATTTGAAACCAGAAAAGCCGAATGCTGTCTCGAAGGTAACTACTAACCTCTTTCCCATTGTTGGAGCAGACTAGCTTCCCTATTCTTTCCCCAGACACTGTTGCTTTTGTTTTCTACAAAGGACATAGTCATTTATTTTGGTGTGAGCCCACATATTAGAATATTTTCTGAATAGGTATGTGTGTAGGTTTTCTTGATCATCACTAAGGGGAAAAACAGAAGACTTAGATGGTCTCCATGGCAACGAATGCAGAGCTAAGACTGATCCCTGAGGATAACAGCAGCAGATATTCCAGCCATGGAAGGGGTCTTGGCTTGCCTCCAGGCCACACATTCGGTTGTCTGAGTGCCAGTCTTGGGGTCCATCTTTAGCCCCAGCCTCTCAGCTTTCCAGACGTGATGGGAGCCAGGGCTGGGGGAGCCTCCTGCCCTGGCACGGCTGCTTCAGCAAGCTGTTGCTCCCAACACTCATGGCTGCCATCTGAAGTCTGCCTATCCTTTGCTCTCAGAACCTAATCCTGGAATGAAGTGCAGCTTGAGTCACAGTTATTATAATCTCCTGTCTGCAGAGGACATCGTTGAAGAATCCTAGTGATGCTTGGAAGCTGCACAGTACTGAACCCTACTAGATTTTCTATACATGGGCGCCTATAATAAAAGCTTTCTTCCCCCTCCTCACTCCTTTTCTCTTTTCTTTCTTTTTTTCTTTTTTCTTTTTTCTTTTTTTTTTTTTGAGAGAGTCTCATGCAGCTCAAAATGGCCTCAGACTTGCTATGTAGCTAAAGAGGACCTTAAACTCTTCCTGTCTTTAACATGTCACCCTGGCTGGGTCATGGGGTGTCCAGGCATCTGCTCAGATGTATTATATGAATGTTTCCGTTAGGACATTATAAGCAACTTTAACATTTAAATCCATAGACTGAGCCAAACAAATTGCCTCTGTGGTTGGGCTTCCCCCACTGAACACAAAGGCTGAGAAAGGGAATGCCCCTGCTCCCGAGCTTATGCTGGGCCTGCGCTCCTGCTTTGAACAGAGAAGCCCTGCTTCCTGTCAGGTATTTGGTCACAGCTAGAAGAGAAGTAACTCAGACAAGAGGTGTTGAAACTTTGGCTTAGAACCTTGTGATATTCTCAAAAATCACTCAGCAATTTCTTTTTCCCTGCTTGTCCTGGTTATTGATATTTATTTTTCCAGAAACGGAAGCAGGAAAATTGTAAATTTAAAGTCTATCCATTAAAATCCATAAACCCATCCAACATATCTGTTTATGGAAAGTAAATTTTTGAAAGGAAATGAAATTTAATGAGAAGGGTGGTACATTTTCCACTAAGGACATGGAAGTCATGCATGTTCTCTGGCATCCAGTCTCTAGTGAGATTGTTTGTTTGTTTGTTTTTTGAGACAGGGTTTCTCTGTGTAGATTTGGTGCCTGTCCTGGATCTTGCTCTGTAGACCAAGCTGGCCTCCAACTCACAGAGATCCACCTGGCTCTGCCTCCCGAGTGCTGGGATTAAAGGTGTGGGCCACCACCGCCCAGCTCTCTAGTGAGGTTTTGCTCTTGTTGAAGGAGAGGAAACAGATTTGGTCTTTCATGAATGTGAATTTGGGGAGGGGAGGGCATTTGAAGGACTTATTATATTATAACAACATGCCAGCTCTCATTGTATTAACCCCCAAACCAACTGCTCACACTGCTGTTAAAAATTGTTGCCCCAAGGGGCTCGAGACATGGCTCAGCACTTAAGAGCACTCGCTGCTCTTCCAGAGGACCAGAGTTCAGTTCCCAGCACCCACACCAAGGAGCACACAACCTTCTTGTAATTCCAGCTCCTGTGGATCAGAGGCCTCTGGTCTTACCCCAGCACCTACACTCACATGCATGTACTCACAAGCAAATACACGCAGTTACACAAAATGAAAGAGAATAAAAATAAATTTTAAAAAATTGTTGACCTGGGCCAGTGTGATGGCTCAGTGAGTTAAAAGTGCTTGCTCCATAAGCCCACCTGAGTTGGAGCCCCAGAACCCATCCATGTAAAAGAGCTGCATACAATAGCCTACAGCTGTAATCCTAGACTTCTACAGAGAGATGAGAGACGGGAGAATTAAGCTCATGGGTCAGCTAGCCTGGAGTACAAGAGCATCAGGAGTGAATAGAGAGACCCTGCCTCAAGAAAGTGGAAAGCAAGTCAACTCCCAAAAGTGGTCCTCTGACCTTCACAGGCATGCTACAGTGCGAGCATGCACACATGCATACACATGCACGTGCACGCATGCATGCGTGCGCACGCGAGCACACACACAGAGATCATTTAAACATAACATTTAATATTCAAATAAATAGTACTCTATCCTGGTTGCAACATTTTTCTGACATGTGGTTGGTTGTATAGCACTGAGCATTGATAACTTAGAACATGGCACTTTCCTGGTTAATGCCCCTTTTCCAACTGTTGATGCTATCATTGTATAGTTCCGAACTTTTGTTAATATTGGGAACCACTGGTCTTTTTGAAAGAGTCCTTAAACTCACAGAAAAATTTAAGTGCACAGTAGATATGTTTTCAATATTCATTTGGGGAGGGGTGGGCACAAAGTCTCATGTTCATGTAACCCGGGCTGTCTTCATATTTACCAAGTAGTCAAGGATGCTCTCGAACTTCCAATCCTCCAGCCTCCATTCGTTATTTGATTTGGATGTGAAAGTTCAACTTTTAGATAGCAAATACCTCAGTTGTTTTACGTCAAGTGCCAGGCTTAAGGCAAATGCTGGGGCTGAAGAGATGGCTCAGCAGTTAAGAGCACTTGCTGTGCAAGATAAGGATCTGAGTTCAAATCCCTAGCACTGACCATAAAAATTAGGGCTGTTCCTGAGAGGGTGCTGAAGAACTTTCTCAGGTCAAAAACTGTAGGCCACATTTGTCTTTGTGTCTCAGAGAGTTGTTGAGTTTGGGTGAGATAGTAGAAGCTCCCCAAATGTGACTAAGGGAAGAAAACGAATGATCGGAAGATTGAATGACACTCTGACCAACTGCTTTTCCTCTCTGCAGGCATCTTCAGTTGTGTGTGGCAGTCTCTTGAGACATGCCTCACTGGCTGCAGGAGGCCGGGCTTTGGACCACCTTTGGCCACCTCTCTGTGTCTTTAAGATCCAGTCACATAAAAGACAGCTGACATACTAACCCCCTCATCTGCCGTCTTCAGTCAGGGACACTGAAGGTTCACTAACTATGATGTGTCCTCATGAAAGACCCGTCAGGAAATCAAAGAGCCTTATGGTGAGACAGGCCTGCTGAGGCAGGGGGCTAAAAGTCACATTTGAACATCTGCAGCTTGTCATCACCAGCGTGTGCCTGCCTCGAGAGCTGGCGCCATTTCTAGTGACTTCTTGTAGGTCGCAGCCGATTCACAACCCCTCGTGAAGGTTGGTGGTGACAGAGAAGCAAGCTTTGGGAGACTTCCAGACGTGACTCATTCACAGTCACTGTGTGCCGAAAGATGAGAGAATTTTGAAGACCCTTTGCGTTCCTTTTTGTCAGAGCGGTTTCTTTTGTTACTAAGAAGAAACAGAGTGACAGACAAAAGGGCTGCAGAGATGACTCAGTCAGTACAGTGCTCACTGGGTCTGAATTTGATCCCTAGGACTCACCTGTAAAAAAAAAAAATACCTAGGCAGCATGGGTCTGTAATGCCCGCCGTGGGAAAGCAGAAACAAGTGCATAAGTGGATCCCTTGGGCTTGCTTGGTTGGTCAATCTAGCCAATGGATGAGCTCCAGGTTCAGTGAGAGATCCTGACTTACAGATAAATAAATCAAATAATATGGAGAGTGAAGGAAAACATTGATGTTGACCACTGGCCTCCACATGTGCACACACACGTGCGCACACACGCGCACACACACACACACGCATACACATGCGAACATGTATATACACACACATGATAGAGAGAGGGGCTCAATGGTTTCTGTAGCCCTTGACCTTCCAAGAGTAACTCCATGCCCATCAGGACCCAGGTCTTTTTCTTTTAGGACACATTGCCTGTGTTCAGTAAATGCCAACTCATAAAAACAAACAGCGTGTTATACCCTACACGTCTTCAGAGTCTCTCTCTCTCTCTCTCTCTCTCTCTCTCTCTCTCTCTCTCTCTCTCTCTCTCTCTCTCTCCACCTATATGACTATTAATCCATCTCTTCTGGGTTGTGTTTCTCTGGATACAGGAACTTCTACCTTGGGTTAACCAGGAAACACCGAATAGCTTCGGCAAGGAGACAATGAGATGGACTATAGATAGAATTTGAAGATCAAGTCCAGGAAGGCTTGCTTAGGAACTGGACACGAGGGAAGAGGTGAGCAGGCCTACCTTGGGGGCATTTAGAAAGAGCGAGAATATTTATGCTACACAAAATGGTGTCTGTTGAGTCAGTGGGAGGTATCATGTCTATATTTGAGTCCTAGTGTAGCAAAGCCCCGACCTTAGTAGGTCCCTAGACCTTAGCACAGCTGACTCCATGATGGAAGCAGCATTCAGACTCTAAAACTCAGCACGTAGACAGCACCACCTGCCAAAATGAAAATAAAGACCTAACCTGTCAAAGTCTGTAGTTCTAGGAAGGTCTATGTACTAACCTTGCATTTTGGCTTCTGGAGTTCTGCTTCCGGCTGGCTGTTCTTGTTAACTGAAGTATGTCAACTTGAACATGGTTTTTATGCTTAAAAGCTCACCCTGAGAAAGACTCAGTGCTACGCTGGCATCAGGAACACCCAGTGTAGTCAACAGCCAGCTCATAAAGACTTTCTATTGGTGTAAACCCATGTCCAAGGAGTCTTCGTGGCTACCCCATGAGCTGTCCTGGAGCTCCCAATGTAGATGAGGCTGGCCTCAAACTCACAGACATCCTCCTGCCTCTGCCTCCTCAGTGCTGGGATTATCCCACTTGATATTCATCTTTTAACTTGGGGAGAACAGAACCTTTGAAACTCAGCAAGATACAACCTCACTGAAGGATTACAGATGGGAGTTGCTGGAGAATGGTAGATTTGTGATTGACAAACTGGTGGAATCCATGACCAAGTGACAGGTTCATTCATAGGAAATTTGGACTACTGTCACTGTGAGTACCTAGGTCCTCTGCAAGTCTCTTTTCTAATTACAAAGAGATCTATATTGCAGTGTCTACCTGTTGTAGAATATTAGTTGAAGATGTGTTACCTTTGTTTATGCTGTGGAATATTTGTTTAATGATGCAAAGATGTGTTGCATTGGTTTAACTCTGTAAAGCTGTGTTACTTTGACTGCCAAAAATACCTGATTGGTCTAATAACAAGCTGAACGGCCAATAGCTAGGCAGGAGAAAGGATAGGCAGGGCTGGCGGGCAGAGAGAATAAATAGGAGAAGTCTAGACTCAAGAGAAAAGAGGGAGGATTGAGAAAAGGAGAAGAGGATGCGAGGGGCCAGCCACCCAGCCGCACTGTAAGCCATGGAGTAAGAAGGAAAGAAAGACATATAGAATAAAAAAGCCCAGAGGCAAAATGTAGAAGAGAAACAGGGTAATTTAAGTTAGAAAAGCTGGCAAGAAACAAGCCAAGCTAATGCCGGGCATTTAGGAGCTGGGTGGCAGGCCCCCAAAGAGTCAAAAAACCGACTACATCTACCAAGTAAACTATTAGAAACCTAAACTAAAGGTTTCCATTTGTTCTTTCCTCTTCCAAGAAGCTTGGCCAGACTTTCGTAGAGGGCTTTAAAATCAAGGCACTTGCACTGGAGGCTTAGAAGCATGTCCACTTCTCCCTTAAACCTCACTGGGGCACACAGAAACTTGATGATGTTTTGACATAGTCTGAACAGGCCATAGGGACAAGGGCCCCGCCTTACATCTTCGGCAGTCATCCTCTCTCTCTGCCTGAGATGGGAGATGCATGGGGATTTCCTTTTATGATTCCAAACTGGGAACCAATCAAAACTCCCTTCCTTTGGAATATTAAATACAACCAGTAGAGACAATCTTTTGCCTCCAGGTCAAAGATAGCTCACATGTGCAATAGCTGGCTGTGGTAGTTTGAGTGTAATTGTCCCCCATAAGTTCATAGGAGTGGCACTATTAGGAGGTGTGGCTTTGCTGGAGTAGGTATGGCCTTGTTGGAGCAAGTGTGTCATTGTATGGGCAGGCTTTGAGGGTTCCTATACTCAAGATACCGTCCAGTGTCTCAGTCCACTTTCTGTTGCCTTCTGATCAAGATGTAGCCAGCACCATGTCTGCCTGCATGCCGCCATGTCCCACCATGATGATAATGGACTGAACCTCTGAAAATGTAAGCAAGCCACCTCAATTAAATGTTTTCCTTTATAAGAGTTGCTGTGGTCATGGTGTCTGTTCACAGCCATAGAAACCCTAACTAAGACACTTGCCTTCTTTTTCTGTTACTCTCCCTGTTTTTCAGGTGCTGACCATAATGTGTGTGATGGCTGTTCTAGGTTGTCAACATGATTACATCTGGAATTAACTAAAACCCCTGGGCACACCTGTGAGGGATTTTTGCTTAATTTGTAGTGGGAAGATCTACTTCTAATCTGGATCTTTGAAGTGGTAAGATGCACCTTTAATCCAGATCTTTTGAGGTGGGAGGAACCACTTCTAATCTGGGCCCCACCTTCTGCTGGAAGCCTATGTAACAGTGGATCTCAACCTTCCTAATGCTCTGATCCTTTAATACAGTTCTTTATGTTGTGGTGACCCCCCCAACCATAAAATTATTTTCACTGCTACTTCATAACTGTAATTTTGCTGCTGTGGTGAATGGTAATGTAAACATCAGTGTTTTCTGATGGTTTTAGGCAACCCCTGTGAAAGGGGACATTCGACTCTAAGGGGGTGGTGACTCATGGGTTGAGAACCACTGCTATACAAAGACATGGAAGAAAGAAGGTTTTGCTCTTTACCTGCTTATTCTCACCTTGCTAGCAAATCCATTCCTTCACTGGCATTAGAACCTATTTCTTTGGGATTCCAGTGTATACTGAAGACCAGCTGAGACATCCAGCCTCATGGATCAAACAACTACCGGATTCTTGGACTGTCCATTCATGGGCAGCCATTGTTAGATTAGCTGGACCACAGCCTGTAGGTCATCCTAATAAATCCCCTTTCTATATATACAGAGAGATTCATTTTATAAGTTCTGTTTCTCTAGAGAACCTTGATTAATACAATGTGTTTTCATCTCAATCTCTTGTTGACCAGGATCTCCCTATAGCTAAGCCTCTTACTCTGCTTTCTTGTGTGAATGTTCACATATGTGGGGATGAGTGCAAATGTGGGTGTATGAATGCACGCATATGCGCACATGTGTGTAGCCCAGAGATTAACCTCTGGTGTCATTCTGCTAGAGTGGTCCATCTTGTGTTTTTGATATAGGGTCTCTTAATGATCTGGAAATCACCAAACAGACTCAGTTTACTGGCCAGTGAGCCCAGTGATTCACCCATCTCTGCCTCTCCAGCAGTGGGATTGCATGGGCGCATCCCACACTCAGCTTTACATGGCTTCTAGGGGCCAAACTCAGTTGCTCGTACTTGCAAGGAAACATTTTAGCATCTAAGCTGTGTCTCTGGCATCTCCTACTCTGCTTTTAATGACAGTGTGGCCAAGTCCTGGCCTGACAGAACAAAGCAAAACAAAAACTACAAAGTTCTTGACATGAGTGTTACATGTCCCTTAGGTTTGAGAGCCAACTGCAAACACAGATGAGCTCTTCAATATGCCTGGGTATTTCTCCATCATGACACTACCGCTGTCATCATTATCATAGAAGACAGGCTTGTTTCTCTCTCTGTGCCCTTTCACCTTTCCCAGTAACTTACACCACCTGCCAGATCCTGGACTTTCTAGCTGTTCTGCTTTTTAAAAAGACAGTCGGAAGACAGTCCACCTGCTGTTTGCCTGCAGTTCAGGAAATGAACATCATACCATATGGGCTCTTTAGCACCCACCCACATGGCCCTAGACACAAGCAGTGGATCCTCTGGCAGCTGGGACAGGTGCCACTAGGGTGGCTGCTTTGCTTGGAAATGACACAGTTTTTTTTAAAATCTCCATTACATTTTTATTGCATATATACAGAATTAATTTTGGTCTTCTTACTAACTGCAGACAGATTCAGAATTTCTCTGACTGTCCATCTCACACAGCCCACCAATAACAAAAAAAAAATGATATCGTGGCATGTTGTAGAATATTAGTTAAAGATGTGTTATATTTGTTTATGCTGTGGAACATTTGTTTAATGATGGAAAGATGTGTTGCATTCTTTTATGTTGCATTTGTTTAACTCTGTGAAGCTGTGTTACTGAGCCTGTCTAAAACACCTGATTGCTCTAATAAAGAGCTGAACGGCCAATGGATAGGCAGGACTAGCAGGCAGCGAGAAAAAATAGGAGGAGAAATCTAGGAAGAAAGAGATCTAGGATTGAGAGAAGGAGGAGGACTCCAGGACCAGCCACCCAGCTACACAGCAAGCTACAGAGTAAGAAGTAAAGAAAGGTATGTAGAATAAAGGTAAAAGCCCAGAGGCAAAAGGTAGATGGGATAATTTAAGTTAAGAAAAGCTGGCTAGAAATAAGCCAAGCTAAGGCCAGGCATTCATAAGTAAGAGTAAGACTCTGTGTGATTATTTGGGGGCTGGGTGGTGGGCCCCCCAAAGAGCAAAGAACCAAAAGAGTTAAAAAAAAAAAGCAACCAATTCCAGTGACAGCTTTGCAGTTAAATTCCAATCAGCAGTACTAACTTAATAGAGTAAATAAAGGTAAGATGTAATTCAAGGTAAGATGTGGGGCTGTCACTTCAAACCCACTCCCCCATGACATATTTCCTCCAGCAAGACTTCACCTCCAAAACCTCCACAAACAGCACCACCAAGTGGTGACCAAGTGTTCAAATGTCTCAGCCCATGGGGGACATTCTCATTTACACGCTCACAGACATCTACCAGATATGTACTACTGACGCTCAGGTATTGTACTGTGTTATTCATCGCTTTAAATTAAAAACAAAGGCATGCAAGTAGAAAGACTAGGAAGAGGAAGGAGATTATCAGGAGTTGGGGTGGGGTCAAAAGTGAGTACTGGGTTGGGGTGAATCAAAATGTATTATGTACATGTATGAAAATGTCAAAATTTAACCCAGCCTTACATTTCATTAATATACAATAATCAAAACACCTTTTCGATTGATTGATTGATTTTTATGTGTATGAGTAGTTTTGCCTGAATGTATATTTATGTACCACACATGTGCCTGGTACCCTCATTGGTTAGAAGTTGGTGACAGATCCCCTGGAACCGGAGTTACTAATGATTGTGAGCCACCGTATGGGTGCTAGGAACTGAACCCAGGTCCTCTGTAAGAGTACTATGTGCTCTTCAATAACCATTGGCTCATCTTTCCCTCAAGACATTTTTTAAAAAACAAAATAGACTGAGTACTTTTTTGTACTTTTGTGTGAATGGGTTTACCAAACCATTGTTGAATCCATTTTTATGAAGGAATCTGGGAGAAATCATAGATGCCTGGATCTCTGAGAAAGATTTGCCTCAAAGAGTTGATTAACACAACAAAGCGGGTCTGGAGAACCAAGGCAAATATCACTGCAGACAGTAGATTGGTGCCTGAGGGTGGTGATATTTGGAGGAGATGCCATATATTCAGTGCCAGGGGTAAAGTGACCCAGGCTGTGTGTATGTCAGGTTGCCCATCACATAAAGAGGGCTAGCATTGCCTCACAAGGTCCAAGAGCTGTGGAAGCCAAGAGGCACCTGTGTGCTTGGATAACACACCTTGTAATGTTGAGGTGGTGTCTCGGCTAGTCTTTCTGTCTGCAGGCTTTGAAATGTGCTGACTTAACACCCAACACATAGCTCAGTGTTTGAGTGTGACCCCTGCAGGGGTCACAGAGCAGAGGGAGTATTTAGAGGGGATTCAGCTGACTAGGATGGTATCTGGGGGGATTCAGCTGATGGGATGCTATCTCCTTGGTCTCCTTCCCAGCAAGGCATCTTCTTCTGGCACCTCTCATATCACTCCAGTGGTCGCAGTCAGAAGAGCCAGCAAGTCAGCATTAGGAGTTGCTCAGAATGACCAGTGGAAAAAGGACCAGATTTAAAGTAGGGCTGAAGTCATCACTCTGATGGAAGGAGTAGTCGGAAGCCTGACACTGTCCAACCTGGATGCTCCCCCTCCTGAGTTAATTCTCTCTCATGGGCATGTCCAGAGCTGTATTTCCCAGGTCATCCCAAGTCTAGTCAAGTTGACAGAGAAGCTTTAGCATCCCAATATCTCTTCGTTCACTTGTGCTCTGGTATTCACCATACCTGTGGGTCAGATGAGGATGCATATTCCTGGCATGATGCTAGCAGTGTCAGATATGGACACACATTATGCTACCAGTGTGTTCTTTCTTTTTTTGTTTTGTTTGTTTTTCAAGACAGAGTTTCTCTCTGTAGCTTTGGAGCCTGTCCTGGAACTCACTCTGTAGACCAGGCTG
>CABHPR010150235.1:5000-30247 GCA_902168415.1 Peromyscus melanophrys
ATGCTTACTGTGTGCATTTTTGTATATATTTTAATTACAAATCAAAATGGGAAATATCCAAAAATTAATTATAAGGTTAGCCAGGGATATTAGTTATATTATTATTAATTATATTATATTATTATTAATTATAATATCCCTGTCTTCATGTACATGGGTAAAGAATATACATGTATAAACTATGGAAATGTATATATCATACAAAATTCTTTCTGAGCATAATGTACACCCCTTTAAATATTGAAAACTCTGTTTGATCATGCTTCATTCCTCTCCTGTCTCCCTCTGTGCTGCGGCTAGATGCCAAGGGCTCATTAGTGTGGCAGTCATTTGCAGGGTAGACAGGCCCCACAAGACCTCCTTTCTCATTGAAGAATGGGGACCAGAATGATTAAAAGACGCAGTGAAGATCACACAGCTTTAGGGTCACTATTTAGCCACGTCTGCTATTCTGCCTGTTATCTGACCTGAGGGAAGGGACAAAATGTGTTTAAAGGCTTTATAGGGTTGAATGTGGGATGTTAAGGCTGGAAGACTTTGAGTTCAAAATATCCCTTGGCCTTGGCTACATGAAACCCTCTCTCAAAACCGAGAAACCAACCACTAAAAATAAACACATAAAAGAGCTGGTATCCCCTGTATTCAGAATGCCAGCCTGGAACTCCTTGGAAATTCTGAGTCTTCATGGCAGCATCTTGGAATAACTAGATCTTAGGGTTAATGCCCAAAGCCCAGAGAAGTGAAGGGAGGTATTCGAGAGCAGAATGATATTGTGGGAATTGTGAGCGGCAGGGAGAAAGCACCCCCTCTATCCCTTTGGATTCATTGGTTAAGAGCCTCCAAACTTAACTCACAAGAGAGCAGAAGAAAAGGCGCACATGTTCCTTTTTATGAGCCTAAGAAAGAACAGGTCAAAGACCTTAAACGTAGGAATTGATACGGCTTGCAGCACACTGACAGGGCGTGGCTTTGAGGGATGTTGCGGTGTGAGAGAGGCAAAGAAGTCTGGAAGAGAAGTGGGAAGATTTTAGAAAAGGCTGCCTATGCAGACTCCTCTGGCTGACGACTCTCTTTCTTGGGATAAGAGTCTGTCTCCTTCTGGGGATCCTGAGAGACACTTCAAAATGGGGAACTTACGTTCTGTCTCTAGTGGGATAAAAGGACTAAGGATTCTTCCTGCATCTGTTGCTTTCCAGCGGCCTCCGGCTCAGTCTTATTCACATGGTAGTGAGTAAGGGCTGTGTCCAGATCCCCAGTGGGGAACTCTGTGTGTCTCAATGCACTGGCTAATATTTTTCTCATTTGTAGTATACTGGCCAAGGTTTATGAAGAAAGATAATCTAATAAGTGAGCTCTGAGGTTTCCAGGGACACAGAATATTCTGAGAAAAGTCATGAAAACAGATGCTGGGAAGAGCTGGCTACAGTGAGAAGAGCTGTTCTGAGCACACCAGGAAAACTGGATTTGAAGATGCAACTTCCAGAGAGAGGGCGAAGGGGACCAGAGTGTTGACCAGAAAATGCCTCAAAACTCCACATCCCTTGACATGTCTCCTTGTCACAGTTCTCATTATGACAATGACATTAAAGTTGCTGATGTTGAGTCATGGTCACTGAAGACAGGAAGGTAACATGTTACATATTTGTTAACGGAAGACACGGCAATGGTTTATCTGAAATTCTGAACTAGTGTCTGAGACAGTCAAGATAACAGATGGGTCACTGAACATCTTCTTTCTTTCCTTTGCATTGCACCCCCTGGCCTTTCTGCTTCCTTAAAAGCACTGAACTTTTATATGACTAAGGATACCTTTATTAGGACGGAAAAACAAGTACTATGAAGGAAATGAAGGAAAGCCGTCCAAGGGATACGTGCAACCAAAAGATTACCGGTTCCTCAATAGTCTGTAAATGTTTGAGATTAATAAATATTTACAGCGAGGACTTACTGTCCCACACCACCAAATGGAAAGCACTTCAGTGTCCTCATGTTTCAGATTAGGTGAAAAATCACTCGAACATTATTTCACCTTTGATTCTAGTTACCATTCATTCTTTATGAAATTGGCCCTCCACCTGGATCGTGGGATACTGAGTAGATTCCACTTAGAGTTGTCATCCTAACAAGCAAGTGGGGGCAAGGGTGAGCACAAAGTATTGAGGCAGAATGAGGATGGAGAGAACACGCGTGCATGCTTCCCTAAATAACAACTAAGGAACCTGAGTTTTTAATGCATTAAAACACAGCAAGAAAGAGGGTCAGCAAGCTAGGTGCTGCTGTTGCATTGGTTGACAAAGACAGCAGGAGACCTTAATTGGTGACTGGTCACTTACACATTCAGCTAAGAGGGGTGATAAGAAGTAAAGGCTTTTACTGGGGTTATTTATTTCCTTTGTGGCGTCAGGGAGTCTGCAGAAGCCTGCCCTGATAGTTCTAAGGGCACTAGGTGACAGCCTTCTCATGCTTCATGTCTCCCTCCCTAAATCATTTTGTGACTCTCAAAAAAATCTTTTCTTGGGGCTTTTCCATGTGACTCCTCAGTTAGTGTTTCTTGGGTTCCCTTCCATCTGACACTGAAGAGTTTGAGGTGACCCAGGTTTGTGTTCCCAAGCTTCTCTCCTGTCACGCATGTTCCAGAGAGAATGGCAATGAGATAAACCGCCACCACCTGAGCATCTGACTTGGCTGTTATAGTGTGAGTGTGTCCCAACCACCTCCAAATATGTCTCCTTGTTGTGATGTCTCCTGTCACAACCAATCATATGCTCAAGCCAAAAAGCTGCGCTCCTCCCTCATGGTAAATCCTATGTTTCTAAATTGTGAGGGTCTCTGTCCTTTACATTCACACTGCAGTCTGAAGCAGTTTCCTCCCATGAAAATTAATTTAACCTCCCATCTTCTTACTTTCCATCTACCCCTGCTATCATATGTGGGAGGCATTTTGGACTTCCTCTGCTTATGATCTTTCAATATTTATAAAGTCTAAACTCTTGATAGAGGCTGTGACTGTCACCTTGATGAGATTTAGAATCACCATTGGAAAACACCTCTGGGTGTGACTATAAGGTGTTCCCAGGAAGGTTTGATGGAATTGGGAAGATTTGCCTTTCTTGTGGGTGGCAGTATCGTGTGCTGGGATTCCAGGCTGAGTGAAAAGAAGAAAGTGAACTGAGCAACACGGTCCACTGTTCTCTTCTTTCTGACTGAGGATGCAGCATGACCAGCTGCTCATGTTCCTGCCTCCTGGCTCCCCACCATGACGGACTGTGCCCTCCAACTGCGAGCCAAGACAAGCCCTTCCTCAAGTTGCTTTTTTGTCAAGTATGTGGTCACAACAACAAGAAAAGTGACAAGCACAGTCCAGTCCTCATCACCTTTTCAGTCTCTTGAATTCTCTACCCTCCGGGAGATTTTCCTTGGGAAATGTCATTCAGCAAATCCTTCCTCTCTGTCAAGCCTCCCTGGTGCTGTTTACTCCTCTGTCCTCTAAATGCTTTTTGGCTGGCCTGCTTGGAGACACTAGCCCATGCTTCTGTGTGATCATCCTCCACAGTCCCGCTGCTGGCACGTCCTTTTCACAGATGACACGTAACACATTGTATTTTGATGGTTTTATTAGGAATGTTTGGACTCTGTAAGTTTGGAGATCTTAGCTTGTAATTCTTTGTACCCCCAGTTTTAGGAGCAACAGAACACACAAAACACTCAAGTTAACAAAACAAAGTGTAAACTTTTATGAAAAATAGTGTATGTGTGTGCATATGTATGTGTTTAAGGCCTCGAAGAAGATATGAAAGACATATTGTATTTTCATAGAGGAAAATTCAGCTGCACAGAAGGTTCTTCTAAGGAAATTTATACATGTAACATAATCTTTACAATAATATTACATTAAAAATTTATACTAGGTAAACTGAATCCAACATTCTCATGGAGAAATGAACAAAAGAGGGGGCCAGGAAAGGAAGAATAATACACAGTGAAAAGGAGTACCCTAGCATGCACAAAGCCCCAGCTGGGTTCTGTCCCCTAAACCAACTGGGAGAGGTAGTATACACCTGTAATCCTAGCCCTCAGGAGTGGAGGCAGGAGGGTCAGAAGTTCAAGGTCATGCTCAACTACATTGCAAGTCTGAAGCCAGTTTGGGTTACTAGAGACTTTGTCTTAAATAACATCAACAATGGCACCAGCAAGGAGAGAGAGAGAGAGAGAGAGAGAGAGAGAGAGAGAGAGAGAGAGAGAGAGAGAATAGACTGTGATTGAATAGACAATGAGGGTTGAGTATATGACCAAGATAGCATCAGATAGGCAGGGATCCATAGATCCATAACTGGTGTTGGATCAACTGGTCCATTTTGAAAAATCAGTGTTATGTTACACGATGCTCCATGGCTATCAATTAAAGATGCAAATATGAAGAATGAAATAGTAAAAGAAAATACCTACTAAGCCATGGAGACATCTTTTCATAGTCTTAGAAGAATGAGAATCTTGCCAGCTGTGACATAAAAATCAAAAATTTCTACATATAAAGATCAACATAAATAAATCCAGGAAATTATCAACAGTTGAGAAATATTTGTGTTATAGATGTAGGGCTGGTCTATCACCCCCTCCACTTTCTCTCTCCCTTTCCCTCATGTGCACATGTGCCCAAGAGAAAATGTTCACATTTGAGAAAAATACCAGCTATGGAGTAGTTAGTGGGAATATGTTCTTCTTCACCTTGCTTTCTGGAGCAGAGTAAGCTCTAAGCTTTTCAGGAGGGAGTTTTCTCACATGTGGCCACACGTGCTGTTCTGGGGAAGCAGGTGAGGTCTAGGTCCTGGCCACCAGTGACTGAAGATTCGTCCTTACCTGGCAACTGTCCTCACAAACTGTACAATCAGTAGTCCACCAAAGGATAGCCGAGTGCACCACATTCCAAGGATGCAATAGCTAATATTTTTACTCATCTGTTTCCTTAATATTGGTTTATTTTCCCAGCCCCAGAAAAACCAAAACAAAACAAAACCGCGACTCAAGGAAAAAAAAAGAGTTCTGAAAGACTTTGAGATGAGGAAATATTACTTATATTTGTACCATTGAATCAATAAACAGAGTGTATACTCATAAAAGTTGCTGACAGTGAAGGAGCTTGTAACTTGAAGTACAGAATTAAGATTTAAAGGAGGTGTCATTTAATTAATTAAGATCTAAAGTTGGTGTGACCCTCGGTGCCAGTGGCAGGAGGAGCCATGGTGGGCGGCGAGGCAACTGCTGCAGAGAAGGAGCTGGTTTTCAGTCGCTTAGTTCCGCTTGTACTGGGAGAGCCGAAGCAGGAAGTCATGCATGGAGTTCATTCTGCTCCACCTGCCTGACTACGAGACCCACCTGATGCCACCTGGACCAGCTGCTGTCCCTATCCATGCTCTGGGCCCGCCATCTCTTCCTGGGTTGCAGTCACAATAAAGACCTTCTGGAGAAAGCGGTGGAAAATGGCTGATGGGATTGAAGCGGAAGACCCGCTGCAGTTTACAACCGGAAGTGAATTAATGGAAAAGCGTCAAAGCTAAGGCAGATCTACTGCATTTCCACCCCTGGCACAAACTTAGAAAAGGAGGCAGGGGTGGAGGTGACTGAGCCGTGGCAGCTCTTGAGATCACTGGTGTTTGCAGCACAGAAGCAGCTGGAATGGAGAGGGACGTGGCTCCAAGGGCTTCAAAGAAGTCTGGGTTCTTCCAGAAGCAGTGTCTGTAAAAGTGCATGTGCATGTTTATGCATTCATAAATGGCGAACTCGGAGACATTTCATCAGCATCGTCCAAGACAAACTTTGTTTGTGATGCCTTTTATGTTGATATAACAATGACGGATGAGGAATTTTGTAATTTTATTTTATTTTTAGCAGAGTTCCTTTAAATGTAATTCTGGTTTTTGCCCCACCTCCACCCAGCTGTCCTCCTGAGGCAAATCAGATCCTCTATGCCATTTTTTCTGCCCAAACCCACTCTATACTTGTACCTCACTGCTGATGGACTGTGCACTAATACTAAGGGACTAAGCCACTGGAGCACCCCCAATCCTGGACTCACAGATCTTTGTGTAGGAAATGGGAATCACGTGGCAGGCCTGAAGTAACCGAGCTAGCACATAGGAAGAGGCAGATTACAAACAAGCATCTGGCCTCATTTAAAATGCACTGCAGGCTGGAGATGTAGCTCAGTGCTAGAGTGCTCCATTAGCACATTTGAGGTCCTAGGTTTGTTCCTCAGTATTGCAGAAAGAGAGAGAAAAAAAATTAGATAAAAATTGTAGCCAGCTAGCTGATTTCTAGCCTCTCTAAGTCTCCTAGGCTGCTCACGTGTCTTTGTTCTCTTTGTTTCTAGAAGGCTTTCAGACTTGAAGAGCTAGCTGCCTTGCATATCGCCTCTAGATTGTAGTGCAATCATACTTTGCTCTGAGATGGTGGTACGGATATCCTACCCGACAGCGGATATGTCTGTCCTGAAGCCCCTTTAGTTCCTTTCTATTTAGTCTCTCCTTTAGGTAAGTGCCTGAACTATGGGCGGCCATGGAGCAGTGTATCACAGCAGGACTCATCAGTAGCAGGCCAATTTTGGCCAATAAGACAGAGGGCTCTGCCTTAGCTTCATCGACTGAATACAGGAAACTAGACACCCAGAAGCTGGGACTAGTGGTGTTTGGAGTCAGAGCCGTGGGATGACATTCTTGCTTGTGGCTTGAGATGAAGGCCACATCTTTGTGTGGTTCCTAGCTCCAGTCCCAGTGACCAGTAGGATAGACCAAGTCAAGATCATTGTTTGTAACCTGGGACAAACTCTTCCAGGAAATGAAGGCCAGGTTGCCGGTCACAGAAGGCAAGGCAGTGATTGCAAGAGGGCTGAGCACTGTGCTCACTGAGACTTCGCCACATCTTCTCCTCAAATGCAGCCGAGCCTCCATCCATTCTGATCATTTGTGCACACTTGTGAGGCTTAAAAACAAAACAAAAAAACATGATGATTTGTGGTAGTATTGTGTTCCCCAAAATATTGTGTATGCTAATAAACTTATCTGGGGTCAGAGAACAGGACAGCCACAATATTAAACATAGAGGTTAGGCAGTGGTAGCATACGCCTTTAATCCTAGCATTCGAGAGGTAGAAATCCCTCTGGATCTCTGTGAGTTCAAGGCCACATTGGAAACGGCCAGGCACGGTGATACACACCTTTAATCCCAGAAAGCCACACCTTTAATCCCAGGGAGTGGTGGTAGAAAGCAGAAAGGTATATAAGGCATGAGGACCAGAAACTAGAGGCATTTGCCCTGGAGAGGCCTTTGGCCTGGAGAAGCCTTTGGCCTGGAGAAGCATGTGGCTGGTTAAGCTTTCAGGCTTCTAGCAGCAGTTCAGCTGAGACCCATTCTGGATGAGGGCTCGGGGCATCCAGTCTGAGGAAACAAGACCAGCTGAGGATCCGGTGAGGTGAGATATCTGTGGCTTGTTCTGTCTCTCTGACCTTCCAGTGTTCACCCCAATAACTGGCTCAGGTTTGATTTTATTAATAAGACTCTTTAAGATTCATGCTACAATGATTCACTTTAAAATGCACTTTCTATAGATTAATTGTGGATTTTATTTTCTGTGGGCAACTCCCAATAAAACAGCTTTTCCATTGGGAGGGAAAGATCTAAAGATGACTCTTACCAATTCTTCTCTGACCAGCACACTTGTGCTGTGGCACCTGTGATCATAAACACACACACATATAAAAATTTAAAGAAATTAAATAAGACTTAACGACAGATACCCCGCCTGATAGTGTATCTTTAGCCCAGCACTTCAGAGGCAGAAGTAGGTGGACCTCTGTGAGTACGAGGCCAGCCTGATCTACATAGTGAGTTTAAGGATAGCCAGGGCCAAATAGAAAAACCCTGACTAAAAAAAAAAAAAAAAAAAAAAAAAGGCAAACAAGCTAAAAATTGAATAAATCAAGTTGTGCTTCACAAACAAGATTGACTGAAATAAAAATCAGTCTGGGCGTGGCTTGCAGAGTAATGATGAGGTCATACTGTGCTGTGGAAGAGACAAGTGATGTGGCATTGAGATGAGCCAGCAGAGCCCAGGTAAACCCACACTAGCAAGACAAGCTCCAGCTCTTCTTCTGAGAGCTTCTAAAGTTCTTCCCTGACCACAGCAGAGTTTTAACTGCTGTGGTTTATAGTGGTTTTATTCTGACCATATGGTGCCTACACCATTCACTTTTTAAGTCTTCCAAACCCCACTCCCCTGATAGAATCATCTTCTTTTTCCTTATGAAATAAATTTGTGATGGAAATAAACTCAAGTTGTAATTTCCTGGTTGCACAGCACTGTGAACACTGCAGAAAGCCTTGAATATTGCCCCTTAGTTATTGGCTTTTCAAGGCAGTTATGTGGGGTATATTCTAAGTCTTGCATTTATAGTTAGGGAAAAAAACCTCACATGACTACAATCCACTTATTCTGCAAGTGTTGCTTTAGGATCTAGTTCTGGCATATGGATATGCCAATAGTAATATTATTTTAGGGGTCGGCGAGGCTGAGATGGACTATCAGGTAAAGGTGCTCACTTGCACCAGTCCGGAGACCTGAGTTCAATCCTCAGAAGCCGTGTAAAAGTTGAAGGAGAGAACTCATTCCACGAAGTTATCCTCTGACCTCCACATACATGCTGTGTGGCATGTGCACTCCCCCCACACATCATGTGCACACCTACACGCAGTAATAATAAATTAAAAAATGAAAATTATTTTAGTTTTAGACTAGCACTTATTAAAGAGTATTTATGACTCCTACATTGTAAGCCACTTACAGACTAAAGTTCTGAAATTTACTTATTTCAAATTAAATTAGGGTGAGGGAAACAAGAATTTCAGTTCAGTTTATGCTTGGCTTACAGTTGGGGGACTCGTTGAAATTACACCTTTGATATTTCTATGTGAATGGAAAGAAATTAGGTATTTTCTTTGCAGAAAGGTATAGAGCTACTCACTCATAAGTGGATTCTAGATACAAAGCAAAGAACAATCAGACTGCAACCCACAGAACCAGGGAGGCTATATAGCAGGGGGGACCCTAGGATGACTGTGGCTTAGAATAAGGTTTGGTTTTACTCAATTACTGGGCAAGCCTCAATCAAACATTTCACTATTAGGATAAGAATTTATACTGTATCAAGCTGATAATGGAAAAATAAATAAATAAATAAATAAATAAATAAATAAATAAATAAATAAATAAATAAAAAAGGGGGGGGAGGAAAGGTATAGAGCACGAATGCACCCAGATGTGACATGAAGACCACAGGGAGATGCGCATTTCAACTTGACCCTAGTGGTGGGCTTCATTATTACTTAACACAGCAGACAATGCATCTCTCAGAGGAAGAAGCCCAGTTCTTGCTGACCGAGGGCCCTCAGCAGCTCTGTGACCCTGCTGTCCACGTCTAGGTGGTGGCTGGGGAGGTTCTGTGCAGCTGCCCCACAGCTGCCGCACAGCTGCAGGCTGCTCATTAGGAACGGGGACTTGAGCTAACAAAAGGCAAGCGCTTAGGGGCTAAGCAGTAGCAGTGTGGTTTGAATGACAAGGCAATGCACCTGCCCAGAAGTGAGGATGGAAGGAAGGGGTTCTCCCGCTGTTCCTACACCTAGAGGACTCTTTGGTCTACTAGATTTCTTTCAAAGTAATTTGTTCTTTCACAATTTCCTACATGTGCCCTTACGTATTTTGTCTCTTTTTCCCCATCATCTTCGATTTTCCTTCCTCCCTTACCAGCCCCAACTCATCCCTGAAAATCTCTCCCCTGTTTTCTAGCCAGGGTTTTGATTAGTGTCCCACAGAGTTTAATCAGGGCTGAGTGTGTGATCCTGAGTTTGATTGTGTGTTTTGCAAAGTAGTCCACAGTAACTCGGTGGTGTGAGAACCCCATTTTACAAATTGTATATTTTAAAATGTTTGAGCTTTGGGAAGTACGTATATTCTTCTAATTCTCTCTCACACCATCCTCATGCATGAGCTCAGAGTTATATTTGTTTGCTAATGTAGTTATTGCGCCATTTATTCATCTATTTGAGAAGCTCTCCTATTCCAGTTTAGTCTCAAACTTGCTATGGAGTAGAGGATGGCCTTGAATTGCTGAACCCCCTGGCTTTGCCTTGGTAATGCTTGGAATACAACTGTGTACCACCTCACGTGATTATCCCCTGCTGGGGAGTGAGGTCAGGGTTTCCTAAATAATAGACATGCTTTGTGCCAGCTACATCCTCAGTCCTTCAAGGTTTTTGTTAGACTGTTTTCCAGTACTCCGAGACACACTGCCTCCTTGCTCTCTTTCAGATATATTTATTTTTATTTTTACGTGTATGAATGTTCTACCTGCATGTATGTATGTATGTACACACATGCTTTTCTGGTGCCCATGGGAGTCAGAAGAGGTCATAGGATCCCTTAGAGCTGGAGTTACAGATACTTGTGAGCTGCCATGTGGATGCTGGGAATTAAACCAAGACAGTCACTGCTCTTAACCAATGAACCATTTCTCTTTTTAAGGGAGTCTCACTATGTGACCTGAACTTGAAGGCTGTATTTTTGTAATAAATCCTCTGAGGGAAACACATGCTGTCCCGTGGATCCACTTAATTCTGTGTGCTGCCTACTTAAAATTGTTTAACTACAAAACGAATTTATTTCTTCTATAGAAACTTTCCAGTGTAAAAATAAGCCCAAGGGGAAAAAAATTACATGTACTTCCATCCTTCAAGGACCATTATTTTTTTTTTAAATTTTTTCTCCTTTTTGAAACGTGGTAGCTATGCAGTCCAGGATAACTCTGAACTCATGACCCTCTGTCTCAGCCTTTCAGGTATGAGGATTACAGGCAAACTGCACCTACCTCTCCCAGCCCCTTTCACCAATATTTTAATATTGGACTTAAAACAACATTCTTTTAAAGTCAATATGATTCCAAAAATTTATTTATTCACCTGCTCATTTATTCATTCAACAAACTATGTATCTGGACTTGTATTAGATGCTGAGAACTTGAGTGGCCCAGAAAAGTAAGGCTAGTGCCCTCCTAGAGCCTGTGTGGCTGGGAAAGACAATTGCTAGATACTCAGAGAATTTAAGAGATGAGGTATGAGAGTTACCCATAAGTTCAAGGCCAACCAGGGCTACATAGAGAGGCTCAAAAAAAATAGTTAGCAAAGTCTGAAAACATGACTAGTGGCTTGATCTAGGGAGGCTCATTATGGAAGTTAAAGGTGTAGTTCAACGAGCCTTATTTGTACAGGTAGGCCAGGAACACTGGCTATCCTGTGTTCATTCATAAGAAATCTACTTTCCCTTTGGTATAGAAAGGGTACCCTATGGGGTGTTATCCTATTTATATAAATTAAAAATGGAGCTTAGAGAGCCCTTCTACCTGCTATTTTAAAAAGCATATTTACTTGTTTAGGTGTCACATCCTAAGCTTATCTGTTTTGGTAAGGGTCTTACTATGTTGCCCCTGCTGGCCTGGGATTTTGGGTGTCCCATTTCAGCCTCTGGAGCAGCTGAGATTGTTGGTGTGTAGCACTAAGCCTTGCTCACCTGATGAGTTTTAAGTACTTTTAATTCAAAATGGTATTTATGCTAAAGTGCCTTTTTTTTTTTTTTTTGTCTGGGTCTCATTATGTAGTTCTGGCTGTCATGGAACTCCCTATGTAGACCAGACTGGCCTCAAACTCACACAGATTCACCTGCCTCTGTCTCCTGAGTGCTAAATTAAAAGTGTGTACCACCATGCCCAGTTAAAGTGATGTGTTTCGTGTTATTATATTTCATCTTTAACAGTCAATAGTTTTTACAAAGATTTTTAACAATTTGTTTTTATTAATTTTTAGTTATGTGTGTCTGTGCATGTGACTGGATTACCCATGAAGGCCAGAAGAGAGTGACAGATCCCCTGGAGCTGGAGTTACAAGTGGCTTGTGAGCCACCATGTGGGTGCTGGGAACCAAACTCGGGTACTATGTAACCACCATGTGCCATTTCTCCAGTCCCTTCATAGTCAGTTTTTATTGGAATGTACACACTTTTTTGCTTGTTTGTTTTTTAAGACAGGGTTTCTCTGTGTAGCCCTGGCTGTCCTGGAACTCGTTCTGTAGATCAGGCTGGCCTTGAACTCAGAGATCTGCCTGCCCATGTCTCCCAAGTGCTGAGATTAAAGGTGTGCACCACCACTGCTTGGCTGGGATGTAAATCTATTTTTGTTGAGGATTTCTTAAATAGAATTTGGTAGTTTCAAATAGTTTATTTAAAGTAGGAACATTGAAGGTAATTGTTTCCATGGTATCGTATCCATAGCTCAAAATTTATAAGCCTTAAAACCAACAATAACAAAATATGATGTTTGGTTCTTGTTTTCCATTTTAATTTCTTTCTACCCCTCTCATCTACCTTTAATAGAAGCTTCATCTACAAAGAGATTAGGTTTCCTTTCCCATTAAAACATAACCATTTGGGGTCTAAACTTCCAGAAAAACATCTTTTATTTAATTGCAGAATGGTGTGTCACACTGATACATTTCTGGGTTAGTGTCTTTTCTCAATGTTTGTGGGTCTGATCATGCATTTGATCTTCCTGAGTAAAGCCTATCTGGCTGGCTCCAGAATCTAATCTTCCAAGTTTGTTTTGTTTAGAATATAATATGTCTGCTCCGGCACTGGCTGTCTTAAACATACGTTTGAGGCCGTATTTCTACTGTACCCTCTCACTGAACCGTGTGCCCTTGCTTGTGTCTAGCACCTGTGGGTGTCCAAGGGAGGTGACAGTTTTGATGGGAGTTTACCATCAGAAAGCCAAATCGTTGTTAGTGACAAATGTATTTTTTTCCCCCTCACTATTTCTGGTAGTTCAATAGAAACGATTTTGTAGTTTATTTGAGAAACATGCAAAACTGCAGCAGTAGGAAATCAAAGATTCTGGCACTATTTACATATACCTCAAAAGCCACATGGAATCCTTCAGTTTCTAGCTGTACCAAGTGCACTTTCATATGTGTTTATTGGATGTATACATGACACAGTCAGGGCCAGGAGGCAATGTTTATTACCACACCATTCCACTGGCTCTCTCAGCCTTCTCATCTGTGGATGTCTATCACTGAGATCTGTATATTTTAGAAATTGGAATGTCAACATTATTCTTTTTGGAATAAATGAAGGGACTCTGTGGGCGTGAGTTGTGGCTGGTTGCTAAGAATATCTAATCAGGTTGCATTGCTATAGCAACAGTGTTGCTAGGACTTTAAAGCTTCTCCCTAATCAGTTAGAATTCATAAATGAGAGACACTATTTATCTGGATGGTATTTGAACGTGATCCTATGTAGCACAAGGCAGGACTCCTATACTTTGAAAAGGAACTGATATGCACTAATTGAGTATACCCCAGTTTACCGTTACTTAACTATATATAATCTACAGTATCAATGTATTGATTTCCTAAGCCCTATTTAGTTCAAGGTTATTTCATCAGACTTTTCCAGGGAAAGTTGATAGATGATCAGTCATCAGTTATCAATTATTTAAAAGGAAGAGTATAATTTCATATGAATGTCACAGAACAGGACACCCAAGGAACCAAAAATCTTTATTAGTGTTGGTATTTCTTTTATGAAATAAAAATAGCTTCAGTTTTTTACTTATAGTTGTTAGGTCTCAAACTCGGGACATATGGCTAACTGAGGTATCTATTTAACATATAAATATCTTTCAGTACCATATTGACCTGTTTCAGAGTCCTGGCTCCCCTCAACACTTCTCACCCTACCCCCTACCCTAACCTCCAGCCCCTGGGCTTCACTTCCCTTCCTCTAGCGTCTATGTAGGCAGAGTTTCTCTGTGTCCTGGCAACCATTCCCAAATAACTACTCAGGGACTTATTATTAATTATAAATGCTCAGCCAATAGCCCAGGCTTGTTACTAGCTTACTCTTACATTTTAAATTAACCCATATTTCTTATCTACCCTCTGCCACATGGCAGTACCTTCTTCCAACACAGAACGTTCATCTTGCATCTCTCTGCTTCTGCTCCTGACTCCCAAGACTTCGCCTTTCTTCCCAGCATCCTCTTGTCTGGCTGTACCACCTAGACTCCTGCCTAGCTACAGGCCAGTCATCTCTTTTATTAAACCAATCAGAAGGTGCCTTGGCAAATACATATCTTCACTTCTCTGATTCCTATATAACCTCAGTCATTTTGGCTATGTGGTCTCTTGGTTTCTGGGTTCCCAGGTGCTCTCTTTGTTCACTCTTTCTTCTCCTCCCCTCTTGGCCCCCATCCCCTCATGTCCCGGTTCCATCTGTACAATTCCAGATGCCTCTGGCTCTGCTCTCCCTCATATCTACAATAAACCTCCTCCTCTACATCTAGGAACAGTCATGTCCTCATCTTTTTCATTCAATAGTAATATTTCATACTCACCCAAAATGCAGTAACAATTTAGAAAGCATGAAGCAGATAGTTAAAAAAAAATTCTTGAGAGTTAACTACTTTTAACATTTTGTAAAATTATGTATGTTGATAGTTTCTAAATAGATACACACCTATATGGCCTTGGCAGCTTTAAAAAAGGCAAAATTATATTTTTCAAATGTTTTATAGCTGTCTTTTTGTCTTGCTTTGTTTTCATGGAGCCCAGGCTGGCCTCAAAGTCTCTATAGCAGAGGCTGGTTTGGAACACTTAGACTTTTTGTTTCCACCTTTTAAGTACTAAGGATGGAGTTACAGATGTGTGCCATCATGCCCCCCCCCCCCCCCAAGCAGAACTGAAAACTGTGCACTTATGGGGAGAGATACTGGAATTTGTAAGGTTTTGTGTGTGCTAGACAAGCACTTTACCACAGCTACACCTCATCACCAAGCTGGATCTCAAGTATGCTTCTTCTGGCTTTGAACACTCTCCCCATTTAAAGGTACACTCAAAATATACTCTAGTCTATTGAAAGTTGAAAAGTCACGACGTTTATTAACTACCTGCTCTGTCATATTCCAAACCCCCCAAACCCAGGATTTCATGTATACCAGGCTGGCTTCAAACTTATTATGTTACTGTGTAGCTAAAGACAACCTTGAACTTCTGAGCCTCCTGCCTCTACTCCTGAGTGTGGAGATCACAGTCCTTTAGTTTAAGGATTGTGTAAATTGACATTTTGGTAACACTTAAAGTTGCTGTTTTTTCATGTTTTTACCTCTTTAAGCAAAGGAAGGAGATGGGTGTTGCTCCTACAGAATTATCCACTTTTTATTTTTCGAGGTAGGGTCTGTTACTGGGGCCAGGGATTCACTGACTGTGCTAGGCTGGCTGGCCAGAAAACTCCAGGGATCTATTTGTCTCTAGTTCCCTAATACTGGGATTACAAGGGCACCTCACCACGTCCAGCTTTTGATATAGGTGCTGGGCAACCAGCTCAGGTCCCCATGATTAGGTGGCAAGCACTTTGCCCATAGAGCTATGCTCGTTCTCTCTCTCTCTCTCTCTCTCTCTCTCTCTCTCTCTCTCTCTCTCTCCCTCCCTCCCTCCCTCCCTCTCTCCCTCCCTCTCTCCCTCCCTCCTTCCCTCCCTTCCTTTCTTTTTTAAACTGTAGGTCCCAAGAATTGAACTCAGGTCCTCAGGGTTGGCAGCAGGTGCCTTTATCCTCTGCCTGCCCAGTGTTGTAATCTTCTCTCTTATATATCTTAGATATTCCTACCCATACCCTCAAGAACTAGGATTACAGGCATGTTTTACTGCCCTCAGCTTGCAAAAATTCTTTACTAAAAAAATAGGTGAATCTCAGAATAGTGCCCATATAGTTTCATGGTCTTTGATGGACAAATTATGTAAGCTGAAGCCTCTAATTTGGCCTGTCATAGAAAGAGAAGACTAAACCAACATTGAAAAGTTAAGGTTGTAATTCATTTTTTTTTCAGACTATAATTGCATTAGCTGGCTCTCCTGTTACATGGAGCATCTATGAATCTTTAGAAACCAAAGCCGTTTGGCTTCCATCCAAATGTTGGATTTGCATCCCTCATTAACATGCAGGTTTTCACACGGCTTTAATGCACCAATTGTCTCAAGTGCAATCGAAGATGCACTGGGGAAACTTGGCTCAGGGAGGTGGAGTGCTAGCTGCAGCCTTCCATTTTCACGGCTTTCCTATTAACTGGACACTTTGAAGCGATGGTGCACGATGCCATGGGATCCATCCCACTTGCTCTGAGAAGCTTTTTCTTTTACCATTTATTTTAGTGTCAAGTGACCCATCAGACTTGATCTTCTGGAATTGAGATCACTCGTTTTCTGAGTAATTGGATGGTGGGCCAAAGAGCAAAGGGCTGCTGAAACATTCTTTCTCATGTGAATGTAAAGGGCTAGAGAAAAAGGAAAGTTCCACGCTTGGCGTGAGAACAGTGGGAATTCCTCACCATTCTCAATTATATTTCCCTTGAAAATAACAAGATAAAAATGTACAATGCGTTCGATTTTCACAGAGCTTTAGGTGCCAGTCAGGTTCAATGTCTCTGTGTTCAGACGGACAAGACCAGTGTTCTGCAGCCTAAGGCAAGTGGCCGAAATTAATGATATAAAACACAGGCTCCTTGACAGGAAGTCATTTCCCAGATCTAGTGGTTGTGACTGGGAGAAAATTTGAGATGAAGTCTATTTTGGAGTAAGGACCATACTTTGAGAGATATTAGTTGCTGAGCATCAATCAAAACACCAGCTTACAATTAAAATGCCTAGTTTGACTTGGAAGAAGACTCTCTAAGGGACCATTGTGTTAAGAATCAATGTCACAGGAATTGGGCACATTCTCTTAAGAGAAGAGCCGGTGCAAGGGCGAGGTAAATTAAATCATTCTTTACTGTTTCATAGCTTGTCAGTTCAGAAATTTGAGTTCAGACCTGAAGTGAGTACCTTTTTCACTTCTCCGAGACACAGTGTATGAGATGATTTTCAGGGTCATAGTCAGGTCCAACCCAAAGCTCTAAGAAATACATAGACCTGGACCTGCGTGGTTTCCCTCCTGACATCTTGAGAACAAGAGGACCTTTAGAGGCAGGGGGCGTGTTTCTCCAGCCACCCCTGACAGTGTTTCAGCCAAGGGAAGCGACTGCATTCTTCTCCCCTCTTCTTTTTCTTCTTTTTTCCCCCTTGTTTTCCGAGACAGGGTTTCTTTGTGCAACAGTCCTAGCTGTCCTGGAACTCACTTTGTAGACCAGGCCGGCCTCGAACTCACGGGGACCCACTTGCCTCTGTCTCCTGAGTGCTGGGATTGAAGGTGTGCACCACCACCGCCCGGCTCTTTTCCCCTCTTCTTAAGGGCTGGCTTGTTGGGTAGGAATAGGTGGAATGAGATAACTAATTCTAAAAGACTGCTGATTTTGCTTTACCACAATTTCATTCATTATTTCTATAGTCCTCTGTGACCCTCTATTGTAATTATAATTCTAAATTTTGCATCTAAGGTTATATTTTTGACACATATGTAAAGTGAAGCTGGATCTTTTACATTATAAGACCCCTGCTCAAATTACATCATGGAAGAGAACAACTATGCACTATTTTTCCATTGAGGGTTTAAGATAAGACTTCAGAGATTTTCAATTTGATACATTTAAGGCCTTTGTATATTCTTACATTTGAATATATACAATATATATACATACATAATACATACACACATACACACATTCTGTGTTTAGAGGAGCTGGCTAACAATCTACCGCCAGCCTTTTCTTATTTGAATGTATTACATGAACACAGTACTTCTCAGAAACATTCAATAAAAAATTCTTACCAATTCTTTATCGCTACCTTACAGTGTAAAACAGATACATAAAGAACATCTGAAAAAAACTACATATGTAAATATATATATCTTTTTGCATTTAAAATTAGCCTAGCTATATAAAAGTCAGTTTTTTCAAAAGAAGGATATTTTAATTAAATAGTATTATTTATGTTTTCAATTAAATGGTATCATTTACCTTTGATAGATAAACAAAATAAATCAGTCAGGACATAAAATATCCCAGGGGGAAATTATACTCGTTTTTAATAATTATGTAAATGTAGCCATTTTTTGTTCATATTAGTTTTTAAAATTTGTTTGAAAGAAAAAACCATTCTCAAATATGAGCTAGGAGGTAAGTTATTTATGAACACAGATTAACAATTATTTTTAGCATAAAAAGGCCATCTGTGCACAAAACAGTTATAATGGTATTCAACAGAATGTCAGTGCCTGCCAGGATCTGAGGCTGGATCTTCCTATGTTTCAAAGAGAGAGAAAGGGGGAGGAGAGAGAGAGAGAGAGAGAGAGAGAGAGAGAGAGAGAGAGAGAGAGAGAGAGAGAGAGAGAGATCTTTCGTGGTTTTTTGTTTGCTCTAAGGGTAGTGATGGTGAACGCCTTTAATTTCAGCATGAGGGAGGTGGAAGCCGAGCCAGGAGGATCTCTGTGAATCTGTGAGTTCGAGGCCAGCTTGGTCAGTTCCAGGACAGTCAGGGCTACACAGAGGAATCCTGTCTCAAAAAAACAAAAAAACAAAAAAAAAAAAAGAAAAAATAACTGAAACATTCTAGGGCCTCAGTAAAGGCACTTGCCACCAAGACTGATGACCTGAATTTGATCCCTAGGACCCACATGGTGGAAGGAGAGAATCAACTCCTGCAAATTGTCTTCTGACCTCCACATTCATTGCTATGGCATACACACACACACACACACACACACACACACACACACACACACACACACTCACACACACTCACACACACTCACACACATACTCAAACACATGCACACACATATACATACACACACACTCAAAACAAAAATAAAGACAAAATCCATATTTACCTAAAATCTTTAGTTTGTAATCTTGATGACTATATAATTTTAGAGAGTGTTTGTAAGCTTGGCCGAATCCGTCTGTGTTGCTGGGTCTGCCTCTGAAATAGCCCTGGAGTAGTAGGGCATCCTTACCCTGGAGTCAGGGTCACGCCACTGGACTCTGCTCTGCAAGGGAAAGATGTGAGCCTGAGGTTCAGAAGAGGGAGCAGGAGTCAGCGTTCGGAATCAGAGCGACATAGACGGTACAGAAATCATTGTAAATGAGTGTGGCTTTTGAATTCCTTATTAAGACGTTCCATTTTTAGCATTTTATAATTTAAAAAAATAATGCTCTTAATCTGAGAATTTCACACAAAGTAGTACTTGTTTCTCCTCCTAACTTCTCCCAGATCTACTCTCCCATTTTGTACTTTTTTGTTTAATCTGAGTCAAAGAAGATCATACACTTTTGTTTCACAGTAATTTTTAAATGATCTCATTCTACTTTAATTTTTTTCAGTACCAGGAATTTAGTTGGTTAGCGTGTGTGTGTGTGTGTGCGTGTGTGTGTGTGTGTGTGTGTGTGTGTGTGTGTGTGTGTCTGTCTGTCCATTTGTGCACACTCCAGTGACTGCCCTGTGCATATGCGGACGCCAGAGGACAACTTGTGTAGTCTTTTCTCTGTCCACTTTCATGTGGGTTTTAGGGGTCCACCTCAGGTCTCCAGGCTTGGGCAGCTAATACCCTTACCTGCGGAGCCATCTGGTAGCCCTGAAAGTAGTTCTGATGTCCACATTCATAAGGACCATGCTCTGTCAGAACAAGCAGGAACCTTAATGAATTCGTTTGAAGACTGAGGGAGTGATGAAGGAGTCCACTTGAGGGCAGGTATCCCAGACCAGGACACTGTATTGGGAATTAGAGATTTTTCTTCCTCTTCACTCCCCTTTTGGGCAGGTTTTTATTGTAAGGCAGAGCTACAATACAGGTTGATAGTTAACAGTGGGAGGCAGCATTTTCTCTGGAATGCACCAGGGCCTGGTGCCCGGGAGAGAACAGCTGTTTTCTGCTGAATTCTTGGAATGTGAGAAGCAGTGATGTAAGGCCTTCTGAAGCTGGGAGAGCAGAGGGCATTGTTTCCTCTGTCTAAGCCCCGATGAAAAGAGTCTTTTGTACACAGGAGCAAGTCGGAGCCTCCGAGCATTTCTTCCCTGGGCGGCTTTTTATCATTCCACTGGGCCCTTAGTGTGAGTGGTTTCATGGGTTTCTGATAGCAAATGACTATTTAATCTGTTAGCCTACAAATTACTCAGAACCAGAGTCCTCTAGAGTCAAACTAGGGTGATAGTCCTGTTTCCAGCATCTCAGGGAGAAAGTCTAGAGCAGTGCCATGTGGAGAAAATTTGGGCATAAGCTAGTCGGGAGTGGCTGTGCCCCTTAAGGACTCTGGAGTTGTAAGACTCCTATTGAAACCCTCAGGTGGTGGTGGTGCACGCCTTTCATCCCAGCACTCAGGAGACAGAGGCAGTCGGGTCTCTGTGAGTTCTCAGCTCTGACCTCAGCCAAGCTACACCACAGCTCAATAACTCAGATTTTTATCAGTGGCATATGAACAATAGAACTGACTTCACAGGGTCGTTAATACACATTAACAGAAAAGATTTATAGAAAGGAAAGTGTTTGATCTTTGGTAACCACCGAATAAGTGGTAGCTATTTTTATGTTTTGTTCTAAAACACTCTGTAAAAGGTTGGCGTGCAGGATGAGACACGCTATTAAACATTCTTTGTTTAAAAAATGTACCAGGATGGGGCTAGGGATCTGACTCCAGTGCAGAGGGCTTGCCTGGTGAACACAAGGTTTGATCCCTCGCACTGAAGAGACCAGGTATGGCAGCCCATGTCTGTCATCTCAGCACTGGGGAGGTGGAGGCAGGGAAGGGCAGAAGTTCAAACTCACCCTCAGCTACATAACCACTGAGAGGCAAACCTGGGCCACATGACACCCTATATATTAACTCATTAAGTATCAGGATGGAAGTCTGACCAGATGCTAGCCAGATGTATGACACAGGAAATTAGCAGCCTCTCTTGTTCTTGTCTGATGAGCGGGGCAATGGTTGCACTGATGCCCTGTTAGATGTGTGCGTGGAGCTACAGGCTGCCAATGTGCTCAGTGTTTCCACTACCTCAGTTGCTCAAATTCTGACACCTTAAGTGAGAGGAGCTATTATAACATTTTACAGAGCAGAAAAAAAGCGCAGAGAAGAATCTGACCCTGCTCATTTAAAAGGTACCCATTGAGTGCCTCGTATGTAAGGTTGCCTGACACTGAATGTGTGGCTGGAACTGCCCAGACAGAATTCCTGTCCTTATGGCTCTCTGTTATGATAGGGAACAGGAATGAACAAAAATTATTAAAAATAAACTGTATTGTGGAATGCAATGATAAGTCCCAAGAAGGAAAAGAAAAATAAAGCAGTGGACAGCATGATATAACGTGTAATTTTCTACATAGTCACCAGGTGACAATTTTGGAAGCAACTGTAAAGGACATCAATGTCCCGGGAGAAGAACTAGGTGTTTGTGGGTTTCAGTTTACAACTCTATGTTGCTGCCATCACTTACTTACCTCATGGGAACTCCTAAGAAAACCTAATGAAATGGTGTCAGTAAACTGTGAAGAATAATGCCTTTGTGGAAAAGAATTGTTATTCAAAGGAGTCGGGGAAGGTATAGTCTCAGGTCTACTAGGGATCTCCCCGCTACTGCTTTCTGATTTTTTTTTTCTTTAAAGCTACAATTAAAAAAATGTTCTAGTACAAAATATTTGAAGTCATTCCCCCAGGGTAATTCCCAATAGAAAAGACGTCTCCCTCTGCAATTCCACCTGGTGTAGATTCATATTGGGATTCAGTAGCTCTCAGGACAGTTGGTGATCAGTTCTCTGGCTAAGATGGAGACCAAATGTACTTTATAGAACCTCTCTTGATTTCTCAATTGAAGGCCATTTGGTTTTTCTGAAACTTCTTGCTAATACTGATGTCAAAACACATAGCTCTTCGGAAGTTAGTTTTCCTCTTTTCTTCTCTAAACAAATACTTCATGAGTAACTAGGCTACCCATAGAATTCAGGACAACCTGACTCAACACACCCTGAAATGCTTGTAGGTTATAGTTAACAGTTTGTCCAGCCACCCCAATGAGACCAGCTACCTTCATGTGACTGGCCACTTCCTTTAGTGATTGAGTCCCATAAATTTCTATTCAGTTTCTATTCCCATTTCAAGACAATGTGGCTTTGAAAAAAAATTCCCTGATGTATTTATGGAAGTCAAGGACTTTTCAAAACAAAGGGACCCGGCCGGGCGTTGGTGGCGCACACCTTTAATCCCAGCACTCGGGAGGCAGAGACAGGCGGATCTCTGTGAGTTTGAGGCCAGCCTGGGCTACCAAGTGAGCTCCAGGAAAGGCGCAAAGCTACACAGAGAAACCCTGTCTCGAAAAACCAAAAAAAAAAAAAAAAAAAAAAGAAACAAAAAAACCCCCCAAAAAACAAAGGGACCCATGGATGAGGTTAAAGGACTGTTGTTCTAATTTCTAAAGTCTTATAATAAAAAACCCGGTACCAGATATTAGGATAAATGCTGAAAGATCAGAGAAACAAAGGAACAAGCCACTGCCATGTCTTACCTCAAGGACTCCTCAGCCTGAAAAGCCTTCAGTTCCTTTCTTCTCACACCTCATATATCTTTCTCTGCCCAGCCATCACTTCCTAGTGCTGGGATTAATGGCATGTGTGCTTCCCAAGCAAAGGCATAAAATCTCAAGTGCTGGGATTAAAGGCCTGTGACTCCCAAGTATTAGGATTAAAGGTGTGGGCCACCACTGCCTGGTTCTGTTTCTGTCTTAGAGTGAGTCAATCTCATGTAGTCCAGGGTGGCTTTGAACTCACAGAGATCCAGACAGATCTCTGCCTCCAGAGTGCTAGGATTAAAGGTGGTGCTACCATTGCCTAACCTCTATGGTTAATCTAGTGGCTTGTTCTGTCCTCTGATCTTCAGGCAAATTTCATAGGGGTACACAATATATCACCACAAAGGACCACAAACTTTCCCAGCAGAGGTAAGAGGCTAGCAGGTTGTGGAACCCACAATGGTTACTACTAGGTCTTGGTTCTAAGCTCCATGAAGTGACAATTGACAGTCCCAGGTGCTAACCCATGTGCACCTTTATGCCTCATTTCTCTATGCTCCTTTTTTTTTTTTTTCCTGAGACAGTGTATCATATAGTTCAGGTTAGTCTTGAACTTACTATGTTGCTGAGGATGGCTTTGAACTCCTCATTCTCTTGCCTCACCTCCTGAATGCAAGGAATATCGAGTAGTGGCACCATGCCAGGATTTTCTTTTTTAATCTTGAAAAAGAAAAAGAAACCTAACTTTGTGAAACATAGGCCTGCTGTGAGTGAAATGTTTTCGTACATTATCAGGGGAAATTCTCCGGAGAGGACCTGGGATGGTCCTTGGCTGCAGGGCACATTCACGGCAGGCAGTTCTGGTGGTGCTAGCTATCAGCTATCTGGAAGACTGAGGCATGAGGATGGAGTTAGTCTTCAAGGTTAGTCTTGAGTTAGTGAAGTCCTGTTTTAAAATATAAATCAGTAAAAGGAGGCTTTAGGGTATAGACAGAAGTTCGTGTTTCTAACATGTACAGGGCTCTGGGGACACTGCTCACTACTGGAGAAAAATAATGGCATATCATAGCAAAGCTATGCACGTGGTGGGTACTGAGGAGGAGAGGTACAAATGTCATGGCATATTTTTTTTAACCTAGACCTTGTATCAGGCTTAATTTTCTTCTTCAGTATTGTGTGTGGTGGTTGAATAGGAATGACCCCCATAGGCTCATATATTTGAATGCTTGGTCACCAGGGAGTGGCGCTACTTGAGAGGGATTAGGAGATGTGGCTTTGTTGGAAGAAATATGTCATGGAGGGTGGATTTTCAGGTTTCAGAAGCCCAAGTCAGGCCCAGTGGCCCTCTGTCTTCCTGCTGCCTTTGTATCTGGATATAGAACTCTCAGCTACCATGTCTACCTGCATGCTGTCATGCACCCTATGATAAGGATAGTAGACTAAACCTCTGAAACCGTAAGCAAGCCCCAATTAAATGCTTTCCTTTTTTATATTATTATAAAAATAATGCCGGTAGTGGTGGCGCACGCCAGTAGGGTTTGCTGAAGGAGGCAGAGGCAGGAGGATCACGAGTTCGAGGCCAGCCTGGGCTACACATTTTGCCGGGCGTTGGTGGCGCACGCCTTTAATCCCAGCACTCGGGAGGCAGAGGCAGGCGGATCTCTGTGAGTTCGAGGCCAGCCTGGGCTACCAAGTGAGCTCCAGGAAAGGCGCAAAGCTACACAGAGAAACCCTGTCTCGAAAAACCAAAAAAAAAAAAAAAATAATAATAATAATAACTGCCATGGTCATGGTATCTCATCACAGCAAAAGAACATTGACTAAGACACCATGCTACAATAGAAAGCTAGGTACACACACACACACACACACACACACACACACACACACACACACACTAGGTGAAACACTGCCATTGAGCCATATCCCCAGCTCTTATTTCATGTAATTTTTACGGATATCAAGAAAATCATCTCAGAAAGTAGCTTTGCTGTTATAGGGATGATGACATCCTTTCTCACCATCACGGCCAACACTCCTGTAACAATAGGCTGACAAGGGACCAGCGTGACAAATTTACTTCATCCCTGTTTTTCTATGTTGTACAGCTTTCAGAAATGGATACTTAAGGGCTGGGCAAAAGCTGCCTGCTTTTATGCTTTGATTCCAAAAGCAATGGTCAGCTGTGTAAAAATGGAGTATGTGACAGAGACGGGAAGCCCATCGGGCCTGTGTGTCAGATTCTCTGTGACCTCCTTTCTGTAGCATTCCCTCCTCCCTGTGGAATCTCTCTAGAATGAGTCTCCAGGAATCCAGAAGGGACTGCCCTAGAACTAGCTTGCTTTAAGTAGTTCTAGCTTTCAGAGAAGAGGAATTCTAGTTCTGTCATGCATTTTACTGGGGCCGGGAAGACCACTCTGCATGCCTTTCAATCTCCTTTTGTGCAAAGTTGTCAGCACAAGACATCAGTCACGCTCCAGGGCATCATGGTCTAAGCTCCAAAGCTGTATAAGGGCAGGACTTCATGAAATATACATAAATATTTATAATTCACCAACTGGGGCATTTTATTACTTACTAATGAATTCTGTGGTGGTCAAGGTTGTTTCTTCAAATGTGTGTGTGTGTGTGTGTGTGTGTGTGTGTGTGTGTGTGTGTGTGTGTGT
>CABHPR010150235.1:30257-48777 GCA_902168415.1 Peromyscus melanophrys
TGTGTGTGTGTGTGTGTGTGTGTGTGTGTGTGTGTGTGTGTGTGTGTTATATCTAGCTTTCTATTGGAGCATGGTGTCTTAGTCAATGTTCTCTTGCTGTGATGAGATTCCTTCCATGGGAAAATAAAATAGGATTAATTATCAGTTTTACCAGCATAGTGTTATTGGTCATGTATGCTTTTTTTTTTTAATACAAACATGTTTATAAATTTGTAGTTTTGGCGAATTCAGCAATGTAGTTCCTGCCATTTTTAAAAAATGTATGTTTTACCAGATTACAAACTAAGTACACAAAAATTATTTCTCTTAAAGCCTTTTCCCCCATTGTTAGTCTGCACATTTCTTGCTGTGTATGAGAGCTCCAGGATAATAGTATTTTCCATCTGTGAGGAGCTGTAGTTCAAACACTTCACTATGCACACTGTGGACACTCTTACTCAGAACAGCTCAGACCTTGATCCAGGGCCTTGCTGGTGGTGGTCCTGGAGTCTTGGTGATCTCCTGAGGCCAGCTGGCCATTGCCTGTGGCCAACACTGAGTGTATATGGAAAGTTAGGGTATGCTTTGTTCTTTAGAATGAACTATGATAGAGAAATTTAAAACTCAAGATAAAGTTGCTACCTCACCTGTCCTTCTGGCTGACACTCTAATTCACTTAACCTTGAGGGTGTTAGAGAGTAGGTTTGGTGTAATAAAAATCATGCCTATTTTGGGGAGACTTCATATCACTTTCCTTTGGCTGACTGATGCAAGAATTATCCCTGAAAATTTAGGCACGTTCCCATTCTTGTATTTTTCCATCCTGGAGAGAGCATGTTGCTGAAGGTCTGGAGGTTAGCCTAATCAATGCTATGGAGCTACAGTGTGGGGTTCTCCCTCTGTTACTCAAATTTTAGTAAAAGCAATAAATGTTAAGATTGAATTTTTAAAAGTATGGAGCTTACCTCTGGGGATGTCTATCTTAGTTAATGTTCTATCGCTGTGAAGAGACACCATGACCAAGGCAATTCTTGTGAAAGAGAGCATTTAATTGAGGCCTTGCTTACAGTTTTGGAGGGTTAGCTCATGATCATCATGGCAGGAAGCAGACAGACATGGCACCGGAGCAGTAGCTGAGGGCTGTACATCCTGATCCAGTCAGTAGTGAGAGAGAGAGAGAGAGAGAGAGAGAGAGAGAGAGAGAGAGAGAGAGAAACAGACAGACAGAAAGACAGACAGACACTGGCCTGGTGTTGTCTTTTGAAACCTCAAAGCCTACTCTCAGTGACACACTTTCTCCAACAAGGCCACACCTCCTAATCCTTTCCAAACAGTTAATCAGCTGAGGACTAAGCATGTAAATACAGAAGCCTATGGAGGCCATTGTTATTCAAATCACCACAGTGGCTGATATTAAAAAAGTATTTTGAGTATGACCAGAAAGGAAGAGAGGAGTGAGCAATTTCACAAATGTAAACAAAAGACTAATATATCATCATGGAGAGATCAGGCCAAATCTTAATTTCATATTGCTTTTATTTATGCTTGAACATGAAGTTCCTGTCTCAATTCATGACCTCCCTATACATAATCTAATCCAGCAAGGTGCTGGCCCTGCATAAGCAACCCCAGCTGCATTGGTCATGGTCGCTGTCAGCCTCCCACACTCCAGTCTATTTCTTTAAGCTTTCTGGATGGTACTCAAGGGCCTTACCCATGCACGCAGTACCATAGAGGCCTTGGCATATAGGTCTCCTTGGCATATAGGAGAACATACATAGATGTTCTCCTTTGCCTAGAACACCGTGAATATGTTGGTAGCTGCCCCAACTCCTTTTAGGTCCCTGAACAAACACGATTTCCCAGAGACTTGTCTGAGAATTGCATATGAAATACCGTAGCCTCTACCTTACCCTGGCAGCTCATCTTGTGTTGAATCGCCACCAGCCATATTCCACCTTTTCTTATTTAAATGAGGCTCCTGTCTCCGTGTTCCTGCGGATGCCATACACAACAATGAGAGGGTCTTTCTTCAATGCTGCAGCCCAAGCACCTGGATCAGTTTTTAGCACTCAGTGGCTGCTTGTCACGAATAATCAGGAGAAATTCAATGGACTGCTTTCGTGAGAAGGAATTTGGGACAGGCGCAGTGGAGGAAACTGATGAAGCCCCCCTTTTCATGGAACTGAGATCTGTTTTTTGTTTGTTTGTTTTGTCAAGGATCAAGTTCAGTTTAAATCTCCTAGTGTATCGATGTCACATGTGTCCTAGTTCAATTACCTCATTGTGTGGCTCCTCAAAGACATAAAGGGTACATTTACCAACACAGCATCCCCCTCCATTGCAGAGACAGGAGGTAATTCTCAACAGTGTTGTTAACCAGGTTTCCTCTTACTGAAAATGGCTAACATGAAAGATACTCTCTCAGAGAGACACAGGGAGGCACCTGGATAAATTTGGGGATATTAGATTTCCCTCATTAAAATTGCTCAACTTGACTCAAAGAAAAGGAGCTCAACAGGACATTAATGTTTTCCTTGATCTACAAAAACAAACAAATGAGGGGGCTGGAGAGATGGCTCAGCGGTTAAGAGCACTGTCTCTTCTTCAAGAGGTCCTGAGTTCAATTCCCAAAAACAAACAAATGAAACACTCAAAGGGGGGAAATCCCAAGGCATCCAGGAACTAGTTCATATAACCCAACCATTCTTGCTGTTTCCGTAGCTAAGCAATAGTCACGTGGCTTGTGGTGTGCCCCATAATCCTGAACTGAGTGAAGAGAATCTATTCTCTCGTGTCTTTGAAGGACCTCATGGCTGGTTTCTTAAAGGAGTCTGTGTTGTTTTGAATGAGAAATGTCTCCCGTAGAGTCATGCATTTGAACACGGGGTCCCCAGGTAGGTTTGCTGTTTGGAGACATTATAGGTAGGTGTTGGTTTGCTGGAGGATTACACCACTAGGGGGCAGGCTTTGAGAGTTTATAACCTTGCCCCATTTCCAGTTTGCGCTCTCTGTTTTGTGTTTGTGGATGAGGATGTGATTGCTCAGCTTCCTACTCTTACTACCCGCTGAATGCTTTTTTCTCCCACTCCTCACCATTCTGGACTCACCTTCTGGAACTGTAAGCCAAAATAAACTCTTCCTTCTGTAAGTTGCTTTGGCGTTTTATCACAGCAACAGAAAAGTAACCAATATAGACTTCAATCACGCTATGCAAATTTAAACACACCTTTGCCATCCAGTGTTGCAAACAGCATCCAGTGGCTAGAAGACAGCATAATTCATTATGTTTCTAAATATTTGTTAGTCATGGATATAACACGAATCTTAAAAGGTCTTATTAATAAAAAACCTGGAGCTAGATATTGGGGTGGAAACTGAGAGTTCAAAGAAGCAAAAGAAGCCAGCCACAAGTTCTTACCACTAGGAAATCCTCAGCCCAAGAGAGAGCTACTTCCTATATACTCACGCCTATATGCCTTTCTGTGACCGTCTATCTTACTTCCTCTCTCCACCCAGCTACATCACTTCCTCTTTTCGCCCAGCTCTATCACTTCCTGTCTGTCTGTACAGATCTCTAGACCTCTATAATTAACTAGCACTGGGATTAAAGGCCCGTGCCACCATGCCTGGCTCTGTTCCCAGTGTGGCCTTGAACTCACAGAGATACGGATGAATCTCTGCTTCCTGAATGCTAGGATTAAAGGTGTGTGCCTGACCTCCATGTTTACTATAGTGGCTGGCTTTGTCCTCTGATGTCCAGGCAAGCTTTATTTGTTAGAGCACAAATAAAATACCACCACACATGGAATCTCGGGCCTTGTGATAGGACTGGAAAAGTATGGAGGGTGCTTTCTTTAAAGTGGTATAGATTTATGTTTTCCAACAGTGTTTTCTTTTATGTTTTGAACTAAAAGAAAACCATGTTAACATTAAAATTAGCTGTTTGAGGGGGATTTGAAATATATTGCATTTGGCTTAGATACCATTTTGAGAGCATACAACAGATTTTTTTTTTTTTTTTTTTTTTTTTTTTTACTATTAGAATTTCCTACTATCATCATACAAACCCCAAAACTCTTGGACAAACATTTCCCCTAATTCTTAAGTTTATAATCCTTATGCAAAGTGGTTGTCCTATTGATCTTTCCTGTACTGTTTGCCTTGATTTACCTTAATGACAATCAGAACCAATCTTCGGCTGTTACTCTAATCACGTTCCTTTTCCCTTCCATTTTTTTTTCTTTTTCCCTGCGATGCCACAAAGTCCATCCACTATCCCATCCTCACCTCTCAGTGTGGGCTGTAAGAATCCTCACAGGGTGAAGGGCTTTACTTGGTGGGGGAGGGGCTCTCCCTAGACACTCACTTGTTTTGTTTTGTTTTGTTTTTGTTTGTTTCTTTTGGACAGGGCCTCATGTAATCCAGGTTAGCTTAAAACTTGCTATGTAGCTGAGGATGACCCTGAACCTTCCCTCTGGACTGAGGGGATTCTAAAAGATGCAGCACCACAGCCTTCATCTCCTTGAGTACGCTTATTGACCATCTCACTCCTACACTCTCCACACACACATTTCTTTTCTGAGAAACCCATCTCCACTGTATCTTTTCATTTTATCCAAGCAAATGTATTTTTCTCTTTGTACCTTATGCATGTCACATTCTTCTATTCAAAACCTGGCTGAAAATTGGTCTCTGTGCTGCTGTCTAAAACTTCTCTTCAATCATGTCTTCAGTCTTTCAAAATGAATGCAACTCTGTCCTATGCAGCAGTAATTAGCTTTGTACATTGTGTTTCTTGGCTTCTTGTGAATAGTTGATGAGTACCTTAGGTTTCCTCTGTGAAACTTGTAATTATAAATTGCTAAGGAGATCCAAGGACTGAAGGAAGGGGCCCCACTCTCAGATCAGGCACTGTTTGGTGGAAAAAGCAGCATTTAGCCAGACATGGCTTATCTGTAATTGCAGTAGCTGGGAGAAAGAGGCAGGGGAATTGTGAGTTGGAGACCAGCCTGGCTACACAATGATTTCCAGACCAACCTGGAATACATAGAAAGAGTCCCTCAAAATCAAAATGTTTACACTCCCCCCCCAAAAAAAAAAAGAAAAGAAAAGAAAGGAAAGAAAAAAAAGCAGCTTTTGAAATACTTGGAGTTGTAGAGGTATGGATGCCACAGCTAATGTGGGGGGACAGGTGGTCTTCCTCATAGCTAGATGGCTTTAAGGAGGAGAAATGATGTATAGTCAGCTAATGCAGATTAGTTAACCTTCACATGTGTAAATTTTCTAGTATGTAAACTTTAAAACAGAACTATTCAATTCAAGTAAATGAGTGAAGCGCCCTCGGAATTAGAAGAATCTCCTGGGTGTAGCCAGACACTTTTCTCTGTCCTGCCCCGGTACCACAGTCCCACAGTCCCACAGTTCCACAGCCTCTTTTAAAATAATCACTCAGAGGCTTAATATTAATTACAAACTGTTCGGTCTATGGCTCAGGATTATTGCTAGCTAGCTCTTACATCTTCAATGAACCCATTTCTATAAATCTATGTTTTGCCACGTGGCCGTGGCATTACTTACCAGTCTGCTGGCATGTTGCTCCTTGGGTGGCGGGCTGGCATCTGCCCTTGACTCCAGCCTTCTTCTTCTTGTATCTCTCTTGGATTTCCTGCCTGGATGTAACTTGTCTTACCATAGCCTAAAGCAGCTTCTTTATTAGCCGGTAGTAGCAACACATATTTACAGAATGACCGTCCCGCAGCACTTGGATTCTTCGTTATTTTAGACTTGCATATTTGGTAGAATTCCTCCACTTCTTAGCTCTGTTGTAAGCAAACTCAACAGCTTGAATGTCAGGATGAATGGCCACTGGCATCAGGGACCTGGCATGGAGGTAAATACCCCATCTAAAGAGGCCACTGTGATGCTGCTGCCTGTAGTGCCCTATTGGCTGGCCTGAGTTTTTAGAAATAAACAGTAAAACATTTGAAATAAAATCTCATTGTTAATGTAAATTCTAACAGCACCAAAACAAATGTGTGAGGCAGACTACATGCATTGAAGCCATACAGTCAAGCTACATCCAACCCAAAGACCCCCGTGACATACATCCTGGTGACCAGGCCAGTCAAAGACCCTTCATGCATTGGAGAGCTATGGTTTTAAGTTTCCTGATAGCAGGAGCCATGTCTACATTTCCCTTCTTTTTTTAGCAACCAAGCATTGTGACTGTAGATTGTCAATGAGACATTTTTTTTTTAACCACATCAGAGCTTTGGATTGACTTATAGCTGGAAGTTTCAAGCTACAAGGATGGTTTCCATGGACAGAGAGAGTCGGTAAGTATGAGGATGGTCATTTATAAGAGAGGCTCAAGAACTAAGCCGTGGAAAGAGCAAATCTGGCGAGCAAAGATTTAGCTGCATGCAAAGGAATTAGATAAAAACAGCCATGGAGGGCAGGCTTCTGTCTGGAAATGTGGGATGATGAGAAACCAGAAGAAGAGGTTATCTCTAAGCTGTGTTGTGCTGAGTAGCTTTCTAAAGGGAAGAAGTACACCTGTTAGTTCAGGGAAGACACGGTTTGATTTAGCTGAGTGTCGGTTATTGGAAACCTTGGACAGGGTGGCTTTTTGCCATGGTTGGTATAGAGCCAGACTGGAGAAGAAGAGCTAGAGATGAGAAAGTAGAAATCTCAGAGGTACATTGCTTTCCCAAGGCCTTGCACAGGATGAGAAGAAGGCAAAGTTGAGATCGGAGGACGCCATCTCTGTCAGGGAGGGTGAGGTATGGTGTGCTGGGTATGGGGAGCATTTGTACTTGCTTGAAGTTGGGTAGTAATACGACATCCTCATGGTCACTGCTTCCTTGGAAAGTAAGTGATTCTTTTCTTCTGACTTGAGTATCTGGTGACATGTGAACACTTCTGTGGTTGGAATAGCTAAAGCATAGCTTTCTTGGGAGCTTCTGTGTGGAATAATTAATAAAGTTATGAGTTTCTATTTGTAGGTGCTTGGAGGTTCAGTGCCATTGCTACCTCAACGGTTACAGGAAAATATGATGTCTGTATTTGAAAGTCACTCTAGTTTGTAACAGTGTCCCAGGTCCATGGGATTTCCTTAAGTGTGGCTTATGCTTCAAATAATAATACTGCAGGTTTGGTCTGAGTCCACAGAATAGTGTGGTTTTTGCTGATTGTGCAGAACCTGATCTCTATCTGCTTGCATGCAGCCCTTCTACTTAACTCAGTGGCTGCTCTTTCTTGGGGCTACCATTACCACAGCTTTTGAAAAGCAGGCGCCCGCCCCTGGGACTCCAACATTACATCAGGTTACCCAGAGCTAAAGAAGAGCTCATTTCCCCAGGGGTCAGACAGCTCTTTCCTTTCTTCTCTATTGAATGGTATGAAACATTTCTACTTTTTGGAACTTAAAATTTCCTTTACATCTGCGCTCTCAGGAAAATTACATTGAGTTGCCTGTTGAGATGTGTATAGAAAATGAACAGAAGTCTCTTTGTTGAAATTCCTTAAAAACACAGAAACATACATCTCACAGGGGAAGGAGATTAGTGGACTTATGTGGAAATGGCAACATGAATGGAATAATTGATATCTTTGTTTGCCATGCACTATCATACGATCATATGTTGTGTCCAAATTTTATTGATGTTAAACATAACAAAACTATGAAGCTGTATGATGTGTGTGCCCTGACTTGTCCATTTGTTTATTTCCGTTGTTCTACACTGGAGATGCTATAATAAAATCTATCCAGCATGCATTTATGTGGCACTTACTATGTATATTCTGCCTTCCTGTTAACAGCTAACAATTTGCTTAAATCTAGCAGGGTACAAGGCAATCCAGCAACTGCAATAGAGTGAGGTGAAGGTCATGCTAGAGGAATATTCTGATAGTAGGTAAATTACCATCCTAACAGGACAGAGGTTTCTCAAAGGAAGTATCCTGAAAGCTAGGAGGCCTGGACAAATGAGTAGGAAGGACCAGAAGGGAGAGCAGGCAGGATGTCCCAGAAGCCAGTCAGGATATAACAAGTTAGGAAAGTAGGCAGAACATTTCTTAGCCCTTATTTGTCCAATAGGCATATGTATTAAACACCTAGTTTGTGCAAGGCACTGAATACAGTGATTGACACTGGAAACTATAAAAATGCAGAGGGATTATTACATGGTATTTAATACTAAGGGACATACGGTTGACACATTAAGAAAACTGAAGGATGGTATATATCTACGTACGCGATGGTGTAGGCATGCTCCAAGAGTGTAGTAATACAAACGGAGAGCATCTGTGTGTGGTAGGGGTTAGAAGAAGGGTAGAGATGAGTTTTGCAAAGCTAAGACTGGTGCCTCACCCTTGGGAGCCCAGCTCTGGGGAGGCAGAGGCAGGGGGATACTGAGTTTGAGGTCAGCCTGGGCTACAGAGTGAATTCAGAAGAGGACAGCCGTGAACTGAGCTGAACAACACATGCAAACAAACACCTCAGTTTTGTTCAGGTTTTCAGTGGACCTAAGGAGCTTAGTGTTCACCACATCTAAGGTCCACTGAGCTCTAATAGGTTAGAATGGCCTTCTCAGTCACAAACAAAGCCTGGCCATGCCTCCTCCTCATTTCCACCTGTACCATTTTCTCTGAACCTCACTAATGAAGAATGACTTACTTAATTGGATACCAAAAATAAAAAGTAAGGCAAATAAGAAACGACTGTCTAAAATGTCTTGAAAGGCCAAGAAGTATAAGGATGTCCGTTCACTTGTTCTCAGATTACAAGTGAGAAATGGAAGCACATCTGTGCCTTCCTAAGTATAGAACACCCACACGATTTTACATGTTTTTCTCATTGCTATATTTGGAGTGGAAGTGTATAATCTGACTTACTTTCTGGATTACCCACTACTAGGGCACAGCTTTTCACATGAAAAGTTAGTACTTAATATTTATTATCTAAAAGAAAATACAAATAAAGCAGTATAGAATATTGTATTATTTATAAACATCTTCAAAAGACAATAGGCAATATTGAAAACAGACTATGTATTTCAACTGTAGGATTAAAATAAAGTCAAAACGGAATATGCTTTTGATACAACAGTAACAAAAATCACACAATGAAAGGGATGCTCAGTCATGTAATCTTCCATTTGGCTCTCTTTGTATTTTCCCAATGAAGTGGTCACTTCCAGCCTGGCCCAACTGTTAGGGAAAAGTCTGTTTAAGCATTAATGGATGGAATACTTCTAGTTCCTCCTTGTGGGACACTGAACAGTATGCCTGGTTTGGGCCCGCCTTATTTAATAGCATTCTGGCAAAAACCAATCTAGCATATGTCCACGAGATTTTTACTTGATGCGCTAATTAGGCAAGACCCTAAAACTAGAAATAAAGTTAGGTTTACAAATAGGGAATGATGGTCCCGTATAGGGAAGCAATTACAGGAGTTGGTACAATAAACAGAGGAAAAGAACAAGAAACAAATTATATATTATATATTATATCTATTATAAGCAAAATATAAATCAAGAATTTACCGCCATTATTTGAAACATGTCTGTACCATAATGAGTGTGGATTGTATTATTTTTGTGTGTGACAATTGTCTATATATTTTAAGAACTATAGAGTAAAAGTGGAGAACATCCAAAGGTCTCTTAGGGTTTCTATTGCTCTGAAGAGACACCATGACCAAGGCAATTCTTTTTTTTTTTTTTTTTTTTTTGAGACAGAGTTTCTCTGTGTAGCCCTCGCTGTTCTGGAACTTACTCTATAGAACAGGCTAGCCTCAAACTCACAGAGATCTACCAGTCTCTGCCTCCCAAGTGCTGGGATTAAAGACATGTACTACCACCACCCGGCTAACCAAGACAATTTTTATAAAGAAAAACATTTAATTGGGGCTGGCTTACAGCCTCAGAAGTTTAGTTCATTATCATGGTGAGAAGCATGGCAGCATGCAGGCAGACCTGGTGTTGGAGAAGGGGCTGAGAATTCTACATCTTGATCCGCAGGCAGAGAACTGACCTGAGCTTCTGAGACCTCAAAGCCCACCTGCATAGGACATATTTCCTTCAACAAGGCCACACCTACTCCAATAAGGCCACACCTCCTGATAGTGTCACTCCCTAAGGTCCAAGTATTCAAACTATGAGTCTATGGGGGCCATTCCTATTCAAACCACCACAAAGGGCAATCCAAATAATAGTAAAGAAGGGGTTAGGGGCTGGGGTGGTGGTTCAGTGGATAAAGCAGTTGCTATGTAAATATGAGGACCAGAGGTTGGATCCCCAGCACTTATATAAAAGCTTGGTGAGCTTGGTGGCCAACTGAAAACCCAGCGTGCAGGAGGAAGACACAGAGCAAGCAGGCTGAGCTCCATTAGTCAAGCTGCAGGCCCCTAGTTCAGCAAGAGGCCTGCCTCAGTGAATAAAGTGGAAGTCAATTAGGAGGAAATCTGGTGTCAATCTATGGCCTCTGTGTGTCTGTTCATGTGTACTCATGTACACACACACACACACACAGACACACACACACACACACACACAAGCACATCTGTGAACATTCTCATACAGATGCTAGAAAAAAAAAGAAAGCATAGAGGTTTGAAAATTTTTGGGTCGTTCAAGGTAAAAAAATGTGAGTTGGAAAGTGGAAAGTATAAATGTTTTAAATACAGAATGAAATTTCTTAGTGGGATGGGTCTTGGTCTTTTCTATACAGAAAGAGGGAAAGTGTTTTTTTTTTTTTTTTAGTGGACTTCAAGGGTGAGAAATATTAGAGAGCCAAGGACAATAGTGGAAAACTGGGCGGAGACACCCTTAGTTTCCCCTTATGACCCGAGAGATTCATTTGCTTGAAAAATACTTAGCTGATGGCTCAGGTTGTCTGCCAGCTCTGTGACTGTAATTTGAAATTGGCCAAAAAGGCTTTGAAATTTAATTTGCAGTAAACACAAAGAAGAGCTGTACAACATTATTATTTATGAGACTTCTGTAAGAGATGCAGTAGAAAGAATTAATTCTATAATCAGTTTATTAATTGGCTCAAAATTTCTCTGTAGCTCTTCTCTTTTGGAGATATTTGTCTTTCTCTGACCTCCGCTCGTCTTGCCTTGGGGGAGAGAGACACCTTGGGGACTGTCACAGAATAATGGGCAGATGGGCTGATTCCTTGCCTATTGGTTAGCTGGGATGATTTGACTTTAAACTTCATCCTAAGGGACTGCAGCCACTTACAATGAGGTTTACTTGGTCGCCAAAATGTAATTAAAAATAAGATAGTATTTCACCTTCCACTCTCCCATACTATTTCTATTTTATTTTTAATTCTGGTTACATTTGGGGACAGTGTTGATCCCTGATGAAACCTTGAGGAGATGGGGGTTTGTTCCTTTGTTCTTTTGTTATCAGGGCAGGACAGATGTAACTGCAGCTTTATGCAGGAGGCAGCTAGGGGAAGCCTCTCATTACAGAAGAGTTGGGAAATCCCACTGGAACAGCCCTGTGCTCTCACTTAGTAAATGTGAAACACAGGATGAATAAGCAGCGGGTCATAGTATCAAATGCAGGGCTCTGCAAACTGCGTACCCTTTGTGTGCTTGTCTCTTTTCTTCCCTTCCCTTTGTTCTCTAAGACAAAATATTTGTATTTTTTTTTCAATTAAGCCGAGTGTGTTTTGAGGTAGTAACAATGACATGTAGTGAGCATGTGGTCAGGTTATAGTTTAATACTTCTATGAGCTCAGTAACATACTTCAGTAACTAAGACCTCCCGAAACCAAAGCATCCTGTAATCTGCAGCAGGGATGTCAATGCTGTCCCACATGGATGAAAGTATTAGTAGGACTCCACTGAACAGTTCTGAGCAGTGTACTTTAGCTACACACATTGTAAGACATGTGCAGTGTGGATCATTTTTTAGAGGGAGAAAAATGTGAAATGTTTTGAAGCATTTGAATTGTTGGAATGGGTGTTTTGAATTGTTCCTACATACAGAAAATGCATTGCCAGATAGATGTGGTCTAGGCATGAGGAAAATGTGTATGAGAAGTCAAGGGTATGGGTTAAATACAAGAAACTCGAGGCTGAGTATGGGAGTGGAAAATGCGGCTGTAGTCCCTTGCCACTCACTGAGGCTTACCTTGCTTAGTTTTCTGTAGAACGAGAGCCACAGATGACTCTTACAGAGGGCAATGGTGAGAGAGAGAGAGAGTCACAGATGACTCTTACAGAGGGCTATGGTGAGAGAGAGAGAGAACCACAGATGACTTCTTGCAAAGGGCTATGGTGAGAGACAGCCACAGATGACTTCTTACAGAGGGCTATAATGACACACAGCCACAGATGACTTCTTACAGAGGGCTATGGTGAGAGAGAGCCACAGATGACTTCTTGCAGAGGGCTATGGTGAGAGTTGAGGCCATTGATCTTGATAAAGATGTTCTGTGAATGTCAACCTAATGCAGTGCCAGTTTGCCTCCGCATTGGGAAATTGAATTCTGGTTTTCCCAGTGGGGTTTAAAATGGATTCCAGAGTAATGAAACATCAATCCTCCTTGTCTCTCGAGTCCTTTTCTATAGTCTCCATTCTCACTTTTACTCATTTAAGTGTTAGTCTGAAGGAATTTCACGCCACTGTGTACTAGATGTCCCAATGTAGTACTGATGGTACTGAATTCTGGAAGTAGTCTGTAGAGTATTTGTATGAGCCCCAAATCTTTCAGTTAGGCGGTAATATGTCTAGGAAATACTGCTCCAAAATAGCTCCATTTATTTTGCAAGGTCAATGTCACCAATGGAAGATATAAAATTCTTCTAGGGAGAAGGGAAGCATTCTTCTCCACTTAAATGAGTCTTATTTGTTTTATGTTACCCAAGCAAATTGTCTGCTGTGTTCTTCAGCTGGTGTGGCATTTCTAGGACTCAAATCCATGGACAGTTGTCTTCTGAAAATAATCTGTTAGCATCTTTTTTTTTTTTAAACATTCTTGCAGTTCCATCAGCGGAGTTGAAATTTGGAGATACCCCATAAAATAACTTCTAGTCACACGGAAAGCATAGGCACATTCCCATGATCACAATATGGCTCAGTGGGTAACAGCTCAGACTGCTCATGCAGAGGATCTAAGTTCAGTTCCCAGCATCCCTGTCAGATGGTGCATAACTCCCTGTAACCCCAGCTCTGGGGTATCTGATGCCTCTGGTCTCTGTGGGCAGTCTCACACATCTCCCCACATATACAAAATGAAAGACAAATTTTTGTTTGTTTGTTTGTTTGTTTTGATTTTTCAAAATAGGGCTTGCTTCTCTGTGTAACAGCCCTGGCTGTCCTGGAACTCACTGTGTAGACCAGTCTGGCTTTGATCTCACAGAGATCTGCCTGCCTCTGCCTCCTGAGTGCTGGGATTAGAGGCATATGACACCACAGCCCAGCTTTTTAAGACAAATCTTTCAAAACAAACAAACAAACAAACAACAGATCTTGATAAACAGGGACTCAAGGAATGCCATGAAGCCTCTAGAGGAACAACATTTCATCCAACCTTGGATTATGTGAGGAAGTGTGTGCTCTGCATGGCTAAGCATGTGCTGGGGCCAGAACCTTGGAAATCACAGGTAGAATTTAAACTGTTTTCTTAGAAAGAAGGCACTCAAATTGGCCACTAATTCAGTTAGTGGTCCACCCAGGAAAGGCATTATTGTGTCCTTAGTAATTCATCCTGTGGAGTAAATCCTGAGCTCAGGGTCTCTAGCGGCTTAGCAAGGAAAAAGAACTCTCCAGGGTGTAGCACTTACAACAAAGTTTCTCCTTTACTCATCAAATGCCAACAGTGTTATTAGCCTGTGCCTTGCTGTGGTTTTGAAGAAGTGAGCTTACTCTCTCTCATAATAATGGCTGACAGTTTAAGAGGTTTCTGTGTTCAATTTCAAGTTTAAGACAGAAGTTCTCTTTGTTAGGACCCTTTATGAACATTGTCAAGAATCTCATCCTGCAATGGAACTGGGAATGTTGAAAATCAAATTGATGGATGTTTTATTCTTAGAGGGTGGTTTCTGAGAGAACTGAAAGAATCTTTCACCACCCATTTGTCGCTAGCTTGATATTGGCAGCCACCAGCTGTCATCTGCCTGATCCTCTCTTCTGTCTTGCCTTGCCACTGCTCCAGGGATGCTTGGGGTTCTGAATGACAGGCCAAGCATCATCACCATCCTTGATGGTGCTCCTTGGCTTGCTGGATGACTGCAATGTCTGCTGGGGCTGTGGTTCCAGTAAATGGATCTGGTGCTGTCCACTTATCTTTTCGTCTCCTTCACTTCATTTGTGTGTGACTGTAGCTATGCCAAATTAGCTAGCAGAATGGAATGAGTAGTTTGCTGGGGACAATTTAAAAAAAGAAGGGAAAAATGCTCCAACTCAAATAGAAGAGTTGGCTTATGTGCCAGTATAGAAAAACCCTGAATGTGGGTTAGATTTGAAGATGATGATTATGGGAAAAAAAGAGAGGAAAATTAGGCAAAAACTTCTTGAGTCTTAAACATTCCTTATATTAGCCAAGAGGAGGAGCCCACTGATGTTTGTACCTCTTAAAGGGGGTAACTAGTTGGGCTTTCCCAATTAAATAAATCTTAGCAAAATAATTTGAATTCATCTGCAATTTATTCAACTGGTCAACACATTACATGCCCTTTGTTCAGAATTGTTGGTAAGAAAATATTGATGAGAAAAGACTGGCCCATTAAAAGGAGCCTTCCCTGGAATGGTTTTAACTTTCACGGATTAGAGGGAAGGTAGGAATGGAAAATTCTCAGTGAGAAGAGAGTGTCTCTTTCTAGATGTCCTTGAAGAAAAGTATTGCATCCTAATTAGCTCTGTATCTCTAGAGTGGAAGACAGAGCCTGGCTCTCAGCACTACCTGGTGGTGTTTGCTGAAGGCATATCGACCTGTTTCTGAGCATGTGTGGAAAGTGAGAATATTACTTGATTCATTTTGCCCAGTGATACCCCTCTCTTCTTTAGTCCTGGTGTAAGATGGCGTATTTGAGAAGTTGTTTTGACATTTCCCCTGCATTATGAAATTCATTTCCTTACATAAATATTTAAAATGTTAAGAACATATCTGAGAACTATATACAGAGATACAGAGGTTTTCTGTGGGTTAGCCAAGAACTAAGGTCAAATATCTCACAGACTAAACATTTCAAACTTCTGGAACTCATCCTTTGTTCTAAGTTGAGTTGACATCTACTTAAAAAAAAAAAAAGAAAGCAAACCAGACTTTCCCATCACTGTAGATGCTGTAAGTTAGTGACAGGGGAAACAACTAAAACAAACAAGCTACAGCAATAAAGAAGAGCAGCAGCTTTAACTCCAAATAGAAAAGACAGTTATTAGAGTTAGAGTGTAGCTCAGGAGTAGAATGCTTGCATAACGTACAGGAAGTCTTGGGTTTGATCTTCCTATTGACAACAAAACTACCTACCAATGGGGCAGACTTTCTTTGGTGTCTTCCAGGAGAATGGGTTGTCTTGGATTTATCTGCAAGGGAAGAAAAGGCAGATGCATGTTAAGTAGCTACTGACTTGTGTGATCAACACAGACAAGAGGTGGAGGAGTGAGGGGCTTGGAAAAGGCATTTACTAAAGTTTACTAAAGGTGTTAGAAAACTCCACTTGAGGGCTAGAGGGCAAAAGCACTTACCACAAATGCTAGATGACCCAGTTTAGTTCCTCAGATCCATAACGGAGGGAGAGAAGTGACTCTCAAAAGTTGTCCTCTGACCTCCACACACACTCTGTGGCATGCACTGGGCCCAGTAATAACAAATACACTTAAACATCAAAAAAGAAAAATCTTCACTTGATACTTCAAAAGAATCAAGTCAGTTGTAAGACCCGAGGATGGTAGACTGTAGAGAGAATAAAGAAAACAGGAGTAGGAATTTTTATCTTGGGAGTTTTCACTGGCCTACCAAATTAGGATGTGGCACTTCTCCTAGAAACTCTCATGTCCTTTTTATTCCTTAACAAAAATGCAATCATACACTGTATTTTGATTTAATCTGTCTTTTCCATCTTCCGATATAGATAGCTTTGAGTAGACTGCTTGGAAGCATAGATGCTTTTGAGCACTTGCTGCAGGCATTTGAAATTTATTCTGAGAATAGTGGGGACTCGAACACGGGTTCCCAAGGAATAAATGCACAGCTGTCTAGAGTTCAGACAGGAGCACAGAACAAGGCCCAGCTTGTTGAGCCTCGTGGTTCAAACCTGGGAGGAAAGAGATGGAATAGTAGATAGTGGAAGGAATCCACTGGATGTGTTTCTAAGGCAGAAACAAAAGACTGTGTTCCTGGATGTCAGTGGTGGGAAGGAGAAAAGGGAAGAGTGATCAGTTCAAGCCTCGTTCACGAGGCTCATAGATTTAGGGACTTTTAGCAAAGGGGGGAAAAGAAAAGGTAGAAAATGACCAGCCTGACAGCAGAACCCGGTGTTTCTTGTTTCTCTGTCACTGGACCTAAGCTGATTCAGGTTCTTTTGAAAATGGACCATTATTTTCCCCCTCACTATATGTAAAGAATGATTTACTTTATTAATATGTGTGTGTGTGTGTGTGTGTGTGTGTGTGTGTGTGTGTGTGTGCACATACTTGCTTATCTGTATGTGTGTCACATGTGTGCAGATGTCCATGACTACCAAAGAGGGTATTGGAGCCCTTGGGACTGGAGTTAAAGGTGGTGAGCTGTTTGATACCAGTGCTGAGAACCAAACCTGGGTCCTCTCCAAGAGCAACAAGTGCTCTTAACTACTGAGCCATTTCTTCAGCCCTGTTTTTATTTTTACAGTTGTATGGCACAGAGAGTGTGAAGGAGAGACATATTTTCCTCTTAGCTGTAGACAAGTGCAAAGGACAATTTAGCATGTTACTGCAGATATGTAGAGCAACCTGCAGACTTTGAAATGTTCCATTAGGGAGAGATTTTTTTTTTTTTGCTGGGTTACCTTTTCTGGGGGAGATCTGAACAAGTGTCGATTCACTCCCCATGGAGTTCCAACAGATGACTAAAGAAAGAAGCCTTAGTAAGTATGGTTTGCTGAACCAGTTAGTTTATTGGGGTTACCTACAGGCACATGGGGAAGAGGTTAAACACGGGAGTATGCGTCATGCGGCATGCGGCATGCGTCATGGGCTGCATCATGGAGCAACCCACACCAGCACGGATGACACCTCAGGAAAGCTGTGTCTTCAGGTTCCCTGTTCAGCTTTCAGGCAGCTCCAGCAACGACTGTTATTCCTCAGCAGTCATTTGCTGCTTCTAAACCTGGAAAAAGGGCCTCCTGAGTCTCAAAAGTCTGATGAACTTCCTGAGTCTTGTGAATTTCTCTTCGCTCCCCAGGAAGGAAGTTGTCAATCCAAAGGAAACATCAGTGATGTCCCCTACCCTAATTGCTCTTCTGTGATGTAACCTTTCCACCACACCACCCACAGGGGCACTCTATTTCTTCACCCCTTGAACTCGAGTGCACCATTTGATGCTTTGACCAATAAAATATGGCAGAACTTTTTATGATCTGGCAGTTTCCATTGTCTACCTCTTGGACGCCAGCTGTCATGGAGGAATGCATCAACCTTGGGATCACCAAACGGAGAGATGCTCAGGCTATCTGGAGAAGCTCTGAGGAACAAATTGACATGCAGGAAAGAGTAACAAATACCGAGGAGCCAGAGAGTTAATAAGGATCCACTGTAGAAGTGGGCTCCGCATGCATAACATGAATCAGAATGAGCCAGACAGCAGATCCTGGCCTGAGCCCCTGACCCACAAACTTGTGAGCAAAATAAAAGCATTGATAAAGCCAGTAAGTTTATAATTTGTGACAGTAGTGGATAAATGGATTAGCATCAGTATGGACTGATGGGAGGTAGAAGTTAGATAGTAAACTAACTTTTCAGTTTCAACAAATCTTAAATGTGAGGGAGAGTAGTGGCCCAAAATTAGTGTGGTAGTTTGAATGAGCCCCCATAGGCTCACAGGGAGTAACATTATTTGAAAGGATTAGGAGGTGTGGCCTTGTAGGAGTATGTGTGGCTTTACTGGAGGGAGTGTGTCACTGAGAGTGGGGTTTGAGGTTTTGGAAGCTCAAGCCAGGCCCAGTGGCTTACTCGCTCTTCCTGCTGCCTGTGGATCAGGGTGTAGTATGTTCAGCTCCTTTTCCAGCACCATGTCTGCCTGTGTGCTGCCATGCTTCCCCACTTGATGAGAATGTGTTAAACCTCTGACCTTGTAAGCCAGTCCCAGTGACATGTTTTCCTTTATAAGAGTTGCTGTGTTCATGGCGTCTCTTCACAGCAATAGAAACACTAACTTAGACAATTAGTTATTCATTCAGAATGGTAAAATTTCAAACTGAATTTCTTTACTACTTGTTGTCTTTTTTATTTAAAGACTGAAGCTGTAATGTTTATTATGGATTCCCAAGTATCCTTCATGGGTAATAATATAAAAAATATAATATAATAATATAAAAAAA
>CABHPR010150236.1:0-11604 GCA_902168415.1 Peromyscus melanophrys
TCTCTCTCTCTCTCTCTCTCTCTCTCTCTCTCTCTCTCTCTCTGTTTGTGTGTGTGTGTTTGTGTCTGTGTCTGTGTGGTATGTGTGTGTTTCACCTTTATGTGTTTTACATACAGACGCTCCACTGCATACTCCCAAGAGAACCTGAACACACATTTCTGAGAGAAGGATTAAAACAGCCAGTTATAAATATTCACATGACACTTCTTAATAAGGTGTACCCACAGAAGAAAATAATCAAAATCCAAATCACTGGGATTTTGGCCTGGAAAAAGGAAAATATTTAACTATGTACATTATAGCTTTTCTCACCACCTATAAGACAGGCCGAACAGAGCTGTGAGTGACAAAAATCACAATCTATCTATATAGGCTCACTCAAATACATATGGAGACCTAATAAACTGAATGCAGTGTATTTCTTCCCCACCATCATCTTCACTCTTTTCCAGGGTCCAAATTGAAGCAGTTCTCCTTTTATGTAGCATATTATAATGTCAAGGGGAAAAGCAAACAAAACACAAAAACAAAACACCACATTCTAAAAGGAAAAAAAATAGTTTGAAAACACCAGGCAAGCATCAAAATTAGACTCATACATTGAAGGCATGTTTGAATTATCAGCCTGGGTATTTAAAACTACTGTGATTAATGTACTGTAGACTCTAATGGATAAGGCACACAGCATGCACGAAGGAATGAAGAAGAGGTGTTAAAAATAAAATCTAAGGGAGAAACAAAAGGAAATGCTCAATGGCAAGTAAAATCACAGAAATAAAGAGAGCAGTTGTTGTGTTTATGAGTGATGTTGGTGTGATCGAAGGAAGAATCTGTTTGCTTATGAACCTTTCGATACATACCTACAAATTGCTAATATCAGAAACAAAAGAGTGGAAAACACTACATATCTTATAAAAATAATAAATGATTACTCAAAAAAGTTCATTGCCAATTGTTTAAAAGACAGACGTTGCAAAACACTCAAATAAAAGAAAAAGACAATTTGAATGGGCTTATTTCCTTTAAAGAAATTGAGCTGATAGCTAATCGCCTTCCAAAATTGAAGGCAAAAGGCCCTAATGTATTCACTGCTAAATTCCCTCAAATGTTTAGGGATGGCATTGCATTACACCAATTTTCTACAATCTCTTTCGTCACAAACAGGTGCAGGGAAAACTTCCTAATTCTAATTCCAAACTCAAGTATAAGCACAAGAAGAAAATCAGATGGCCAAACACCCTAACTGTCGCGGTAGAACTCTCATCCAATGATTGATGAAAGCAGATGCAGAGATCCACAGCCAGGCCCCAGGTGGAGCTCCAGGAGTCCAATCAGTGAGAAAGGGGAGGGACTGTATGAGCAAGAGTTGTTGAGACTATGATTGGAAAAAGCACAGGGATAAATAGCCAAATTAGTGGAAACACATGAACTATGAACCAATAGCTGAGGAGCCCCAAACTGGATCAGGCCCTCTGGATAAGTGAGACAGTCCATTAGCTTGAACTGTTTGGGAGGCACCCAGGCAGTGGGACCGGGACCTGTCCTTGGTGCATGAGCTGGCTGTTTGGAGCCTGGGGCCTATGCAGGGACACTTTGCTCAGTCTGGGTGAAGGGAGGAGGGGACTGGACCTGCCTGGACTGAATCTACCAGGCTGAGCTGAATACCCAGGGGAGTCCTTGCCCTGGAGGAGATGGGAATGGGGGGGTGGGTTGGGAAGAGGGTGGTGGGAGCAGGAGGAGGGAGGACAGGGGAATCCGTGGCTGATATGTAAAATTAAATTAAATTATAAAATAAAAAAAGAAAATTTTAACGCAGTATTTCTCATGAGCATGAATAAAAAGAAAAAATTCTTAACAAAATAATAGTAAAGCAACAATACATAAAACCTAAGTGGTATCTGTGCCATATACAAGAGATTGGTTTAGAAATTGGAAATCAACTTTAAAACTGTTCTAATATCTTACATTAATAGACAAAATAAATTACATTGCTAAATACAGACAGTGCATTTGACAAAATTCCCAAAGGTATACATGGTAGGATTCATAGCACACTAGCAATAGGAATGTTTACTGACTTCATTTTAATCAAAAAGCAAATCAGCAACTAAAAAATAAAGAATATACTGTTAGTAACAAAATAAGTAAAACATCTCTGTTTCAAAGGACATGATTCTCTATGTAAGAAGTCTTAAATAATTAACACTGAAATAATAGAAACCCTCCTACAACAGATAAGCATTTACAATAGCTTTGTATGTTATAAGGCAATCTTGTTATATATCAATAATGAACAAGTAGAATTTAAATTAAAAGCAGAATACCATTATACCATTAATACTGGCAACTGTAACATGGTATATATGTGTGTGTGTGTGTGTGTGTGTGTGTGTGTGTGTGTGTGTATGTGTGTGTGTGTGTGTGTGTGTGTGTATCTGTGTGCTCTCAGCAAAACTGAAAAACTAGTAACATACAATAAAATCCTACTTTTAAAGTAGAAAGTAGTAAAATGGCCCATGTTCATAGATACACATCCTAAGATTCTCAAGGTTTCAGTTTTTCCATCTCTTTCCATAGATTCAATGCTATTGCACCTATATTCCTGAAAGTTTATTTGAAAATAATGACAAAGTTGCAGAATAATATAAAAGTGCCTGCATTTAAGACATTTAAGATATTATAAAACCTAATTAAGTAAGCCACTGTGAGGATGTTGAAGATTAATCAATAAATCAATGAAACGGATTAAGGATGCCATAATAATCCCCATAAATATAGCTAACTAATCTTTGTTAAGACAATGAAAATAGAATGACATCTCACAAATAGTTGCTAGAACAACTCTACTGCCACAAGCCAAAATACAAAATGTGGACTCCAACACTTTCCCACACTGAAAACACTTAAATATGAACCATAGACATAAATGTTAAGTGTAAAACTAAAAACGCTAGATGATAACAGAAGAAATGATCCTGAGGATGACAGTGGCTTTTCAGATTGAACACAGCAAGAGACCAGCCATGAAATAAATAATAACACAGTCTTCATTAAAACACCTATGCTATGAACAACAGTGTTAAGAGACTAAGAAGTCAAGCCACATATCAGGATATCAAATGCATAAAGACTACCTGTTAAAAGATCACTATCCAAAGCATACATACAGCTCTTAAAGCTCAACAGCAAGATTTTAAAATAGAACAAATACAGTAACAGATGTCTCACCACAGAAGGCATAAGAATGGTGAGTAAACAAGGGAGAAAAATCTACAATCCATGTCACAAATATCAGCAAAATACAAATTAGTGCAACAAGGTAATCAGATACACATTTTAGAGTGGCTAAAATCCAGAACCCTGACAACACCAAATAACGGTGGAGTCATGGGAAATCTACTTTATTGCTAATGAAATTTCAAAAATTACAAAACCAGTCTCAAATACTGTTGGCTATTTTCTAAATAACTACACAGCATCTTAGGATTCTATCTTGCAACTGTGCTCTTTGGTATTTAGGCAAATGAGATGAAACTTAAATTGATCAAACTTGCATATTATTTTATTCATAATTTTTAAAGATTGGAAGAAGAAGAGATGTCTGTCCATGGATGAATGAGAAAATAAATTGGTGTTTTTGGGGAATGGAACATTCAGTAGAATAGAGAAATGAACTACTAAGCCATGAAAGCCATGAGAGAAACCTAACTTCTTATTACTAGGAAATGCCTACTACTAATGAAAGACGCCAGTCTAAGGTTACATACCACATAATTCCAATGCAAATGTTGTTAGTATTTGAAAAGGCAAAGTTTTAGAGACCCTAAAATGCTTGGTGGTTTTCAGGAAATGGGGAGAAATGAAAGAAAGGAGCCGGAATACAGGACTTTTATCCACTTCAGTGGCTGTCATATTTGATTCTATATTTGTCTAAGCCCATAGAATATATAACATTAAATTGAGCTGTCACATGAACAGTTTTGATATGTCAATTTAGGTTCAGTAATTTTAGGAGAAGTACTAGATTGAACTCTGTTTAAAAGGCAGAGATCATCTATTTGTGGAGCAGGTAGAACATGGAAAACCTAGGTGTATCCACTGAATTTCTCCATGAACCTGAAACAAGTCTAAAAACATTCCATTTAAAACTAAAGCCAAGGGGTTGGGGGTGGCTCTGTGTCAGTCTTTCAGAGTATTCTGGTTTGGTTCCCAACAGTCACATGCTAAGTAACAAGCTTTCAACTGCTTTCCCAGGGATTTAACACCCTTTTCTGTCTTTTAAAAGCACTACACACATGCATGCACAGATATATATGCAAGCAAAAAGACATATACATGACATAAAAATAAAGAAATCGCATGCTTTTGTTCAAAACTCCTATTGAATTAACTATAAAAATGCAAACGATCAAAATCAACACAGAAATGTTATGGTATTTTGAAGGAACTTGTTTATTGAGTCATAGAAAAGTAGTCCATGATAATCAGCATTAAAATTTCTGATAAAATGGGGGCTGGGTGATTTCTCAGTGGTTCAGATAACTGGCTGCTCTTGCCAAATATCTGGTTTTGGTTACCAGCACACACATGGTGTTTCACAAGTGTCTAGCTCCAGTTCCAGGCAATCTGGCACCAAACACTCATTTGTTGGACATATATACATGCAGTCAAAACGCTCATTCATGTAAAAATTTAAAAAAAAATCTTTAAAATAAAAATCTGCCGGGCAGTGGTGGCGCACGCCTTTAATCCCAGCACTCGGGAGGCAGAGGCAGGCGGATCTCTGTGAGTTTGAGGCCAGCCTGGTCTCCAAAGCGAGTTCCAGGAAAGGCGCAAAACTACACAGAGAAACCCTGTCTCAAAAAAAAAAAATCTTTTGGTAAATTTGATTACAGATTAGTAAACCACCATTCTTCATTGATCAGATGACAAGATGTGATCTTTTAAAAGAAGCCTGTAACCTTACATTACTCATAAGTTTGGAAACATTCCAGATGTGTAAATGAAATGTTGTTTGATATAAAATACAAATGTCAAAACAGACATGAAAAGAGTAGTTAACATTTCTTAATGTGATGATAAAACACTGGACAGAAGGAAATTAAGGAAGGGAGAATATATTTTCACAGTTGTAGGATATAGTCACCATGGCTAGGAAGTAATGACGGGAGTACTTGAAGCATCTGTTTCCAATGTATCTGCAAAGAAGGATCAGAGACAGATAAACACTGTGTTTCTCAAATTCAAGACAGGTCTTTCTAGGTTCTCTTAGACCAACTCACAGGGGTATGTCCATGGTTAATCTAAACCGAGTCAGGTGGAAACTCAGTATTAATCAGCACAACTCTGAAGTAGAACCATATTTAAAATAGACATACTTAAACTTGTAAAGGGTATCATCAAAGATTAATATAGAAACTCATATGGTATTGACTGTACAAAATTGGTCAGTGCAGAGTAATGAAAAATTACTTTCTAAACATAAATATGGGTTCAAAAGATGAACATGGTAGTTACAAAATGACCATCAATGTGTGGAATATGCAACAATAATAAGTAAATGCACCATATGATAGATAACATATATGTGATTTATTTATTTGCTTCATTAGAATGCATGTTAGAAAAGAATGCGTGGGCTAGTGAGATGATTCAGCTGATGAAGATACTCATACCAAGTCTTTGAACCAAAGGGCAGTCCCTGGGATCCATAGGATTGAGGGAAGGAGAGAACAGACTCTAGAAGTTGTCCTCTGATATACACAGGGGAACCAAGTCATTCAAACAAAACCACCAAGTAAATGAAATTATTTTTTTTTTGGGGGGGGGGGGTAGATCCTTTTTTTTAATTAAGAAAAAAATTTTATTTATTTTACATAACAATCAAATATTCCCCCCTCTCCCCTTCTCCCACCCCTCCAACCTCCCCCTCCCCATTTTTTGAAGAAGAAAATTCTTCCTAAGTACATTTTATGTGTAAGTAACCATCCATAGTACAAGACCAGCGGTAGCCTCCACTCAGTGGTTCTTTAGTCTTAACTGGTGACATGCAGACATGGGAGAGAGAAGCTAAATGATTTACGGGTGCACGGCAGCTGGCACATGGTTTCAGTTTTCTGTTTTATTCTATGGGATCTCTTTGATTATCTCATGATTTTAAAAGGATGCTACGTGTGGGGTTAAACTACAATCTAGTCTTCTCTCATGTGGGAACTAAAATGAACCTACAGTTAAACAAGTATGTTTAAAGTGTCCAGGAAATAGGAAATGTATGCTAGCTATTTGGATAAAGTAGGAATCTACCATGATGTCATCAACATAGTAGAAATGATTCCCTTTAAAACTTTCACTTCGTAAAAAAGAAAAAAAAAAAAAAACGGTGACAAGATAGCAGAAGTTAATTGCTGGGTTGAAGGAAGGTAGGTAAAGGGGAACGGTAGTTAGTGGTTTTGTTTTGCTGTTGTGCTTTTTGTTTTGTTTGTTTGTTTTTCTCTTTAAGACACTCACAAAGGAATGCATCTCCCAGGTGAGGGAACTCACATAGGTTCATTGAATGCTTGGACTAGGGAGATTTTACTGCTGGGATTTTTATATTAAGCCCTAAATTTTGAAGGGTATTTCCTTCTTGGAGGTGTGCTTTCACCAAAAAGACAAGCTATTTGCAAGAGAGAGACAGAATTTTCATGTCCAATGAAAGGTTCAGTGACCTTTTATTTAATTCCTGAATTACAAAACACATTTTTAACTAACTGTATCCTGAGGAGGAAAGCGGCAGGCAGGGTCATGGCATATGAGTGACATTTCATGGGGACCTATCTGTTATAATAGAGGACAGAAGACAGAGAAAACAGGGGTTATTTGTAATCCACATAAATAAATGAATGTTGAGGGTGGGAAAGTTAAATACTTTAGACTGAATGATTGCTTAGAGAGATTAAGTAGATGAATCAGCCAAAAAAAGCCTCAACTGCATTCCTGGGCTGATGGGCCCTTTCTGGATCTTTGAAGTTGGCAATACAGCATCTCCAATCTCTGTCTGTCTCTTTGTCTGTAATTTAACCTCTGCTTTCATCCTTATACCCTTTTCTGATTATGACTGAGACTCTTTTAAGAGGATCATTGCATCATTTCCTCTTTCCCTTTCCTTTCTCCAAACTCTCCAATACACACCTCCTGGATTTCTTCCAAATCCAAGGCCTCTTTTCTCACTGTTATTACATGTGTGTATGTTTGTATATATGTATATATATTCCTAAATACAACAAACTCAGTCTGCATGATGTTACTTGGATATACATATTCTTGGCTGATCATTTGGTGATAGATAATCAATTGGTGTGCTCTTCCTTGGAAAAGAATGTTTCTCCCATTCTCAGCATTCTTTAATTACCCATAGTTTTTGTTTTTCCTTTTTTTTTTCTCGTCTAGGCAGTCATGTTGGTGAAACTTACTGGTGTCACTTCTAACATTATCAGGGGACATAATCTCACAGAAAACTCCCTGGTCCTCTGGCTCTTATATTTTGTCTACCTCTCTTCTGCAGTGTTCCTTCAGCACAACAGTGCTTTGTAGATGTATGTTGGGACTGGGCTCTAAAAGTCTACTTTTGTTTTTCTGTAATGGCTTCTGCCTGTTGCAAATAGAAATTTACTTAATCCCAAAACTAAAAGAAAAATGTAGTTGTATATATATATATGGGGGTGTATACAAATATATATATATACATAAATATATATAAAGTGTTCACAATACTTAGAAATTAGTGAAATGCAGAATGAAACCATCATGAAATTTCACTTTGCCCTCATCAGAATGGCTAAGATCAAGAAAACAACTGACAACGAATACTTAGGTTAGGATGTGCAAAAGGTGAACCCCCAGTCACTGTTGCTGTGACTGAAATCTGATACCTTAACTCTGCAAATCAATGTGAAGGGTTCTCAAGAAGCTAAAGAGAAATGTCCCTTATGAGCCAGCCATACCACTTCTCAGCTTGTGCCCCCAAGAACTCTCCATTCGACCTCACAGATAACTTGCTCTGCTGTGTTCACTGCTGCTCTATACTCAATAGCTAGGAAATGGAAACAATCTCAATGTCCCTCAGCTGATGAATGGATAGGAAAAATACACACAAACATGCAGACACGCGCACACACACACACATACATGGGAATAGAATTCAGATATAAAAATTTAAATCATGAAAATTATAGGAAAGTATATGGAGATGGAAAACACGACACTGAGTGCCACAACAAGAACTTCAAAAGACAAACACTATGCCCTCTCCCATCTGTGGTTCCTAGCTCAAAATCTTCAAACATAAGTGAATTCTTGCCCCTCATCAAAGACGCTTCTTTTTTTTCCAAAGACAGAGGCTATTACAGAATGCTGCAAGGTTCAAAATGCAGAGAATTACAGGCCACGGGGTGTCAAGAAGACCTGAGTAATGGCATCAAATGACATGTCAATGTGCATGGGGTAACTCTAATGAGTACCCAACTCTAGATGAAGAGCTGTGGGCAATCAGTGTCTGCTGAGAGTGGGAGAAATATTGCCTTCAATTAAGGGTGAGGAGCCCTTAATTAATTATGTAATGACACGTCATCAGTTCTAAATGCACATACATACTAGCAGCACTCAAAGGATTCAACCTGCAGTGTTATATATTTATTTATATACAGTATTCTGGATGTTCCCATGAGGGTACAGTTTTATGAAGTAACCCCAACCCCCTTTTTTATTTTCTTGATAGACAGCATGAAGCAGATGGTCTCCATAAGATGGGCAAGGCTTACTCAATTCATTGAAGGTCTGAATAGAAAACTAGGTGGACTTTTCTTTAGACAGAGAATTTTTGTTTCTGGTAATTCAGAGGAACTAGGAGGTCAGCTCTTCCTGGCTCTCAGCATTCTACCTGATTTGGATTCACAATAGGACACCCACTTTTCAGAGTTTAGATTAACCAGCTCCTATAACCACTTAAGTCCTGTCCTTAAAATAAGCATATTCTATTTGTTTTCTTCCTCTAGAGAATGCTGACTAACACAGGATTTCCCTCAGTAGATTAGAACATTAAATTCACCTAAATGCTTTCCTACTGTTTAATGTTCTTTTTTGCTCATTCACAATGCAAAGTAGACTATTTTGAATCCAGAAGCCTAAATATATATTTACATGAAAGCAAGTTTTGTGGCTAGGATGCATTATTTCACTAACTGGCTATTTTAGATAATACACACACACACACACACACACACACACACACACACACACACACACTAAGCAACCCAAAATGTGGGACTTTTATTCCCTTTCTTGCCTTTGTAGATTTTCACTTGCCTTAAAAATTTTAATAATAACTGATTAATAGTTTATACAACTTATATTATATATATAGTAGTAGTTATACAATTTATAATTAACATTGATTTTGCCTTGTTAGTCTCAGGTCACAAGTATAAGAAAAAGTCGAGTCTTAGATTACTTTATTGTTTATCATAAAATATTGTGTAATATGTAGTGTTACACACTGTTACAGTAACTACATTATTAAGATTATCAAATCAAGGTCAGGTCTCAGAATACTGGCTTTACCAGCTGGCCCATAAATATGGTTAGAAACGGACTAATTAACTTATGCCATTCAAATAATAATAGCAATGAAAACGATGTTAACACTGAGCTTTCCAACAGTCTGCTGTGGTCAGTTTCCAGGGAGAAGAAAGATTTAATTACATGTGTGTATTTTTCAAAGTTCACATGTTAATTTGAGAGTTGAGTAAGTTGCAGACGTGTCTCAGGATCAATGACTCAAAATGTGAGGACAGAAAGCATGGTCCTTGGCAAAATCAAGTCGGGAATCATTAATCATTTTAAAGTAAATGTTTCTCTATCTGAATGTCTGCCAAGAGCCTGGACAGAGTGCAGACTCCCAGAAGATCCACTCCTGCTGATGACAACAGTGTTTGTTATACGGGGCTCAGCATTACAAAAGATCCTTTCAGTGCCTGAGATCTTGAAATGATGCCTGTTTCTGGGCTTTCCGATAAAAGCTATGAATGATATTCAGATTTTAATAGATGGCTCTTCATGCTATTACATGCGTCACTTCCATCCTTCATGCTGCATTGGAAACTCAGCCAACCCAACTGCGGCCATTGCTGGAAGTTTCCATGCCAATGATGACATTGCTTCCTTTTCGGAGCCTCCGGTGGATTCACATACACCCTGACTTATAAGAGAGTTATTGGCAATTCACTTAACGTGGGAGCCACGCCTTGGCTTTTTTTCTCTGATTATCATCAGAACTGGATAGAAGCGAGTGGGTGCTGGGAGCTACTTGGTGCTCATATTGCTTCATTCATAATGTGGTTGTCACATAAAATTATCCGCCTACACTTTACCAAGAGGCATCCGACTCTGCCCCTTCCTTCATCTATCAGGAGAAAGCTACTCTCAGGATAAATTTGGCTGCAGTTCAGGTCACTGCCTAGTTTGATCAAGAAAGTAAGATGACAAAGGCATTCATGTAATGAAGGTTCCCATAAAAAGCCATTTTACCTTGAAATGTTTTGATTAAGCATTTTAATATGGAGTCTTTTAGAGGTCAACATTTAAATAACAGGTTTTTTTTTCATTACAGAGTGAGCAGAAAGCAATGTATGTGTTACATAATTACAGAGCTTCCAAAGTACCAGTTTTTTCCTGCTGAAGAATCAATTTTCAACACTCTTGGTCTAAGCCAAAGACAAAATAAAAACAAAGACACAAGTAAACATATTTTATAAACATATTCCTTTATATAGGTTTTGTTCTAGGGGGAAGTAATTCTAGCTCAGTAGCACTTAGAAAAATGGAAGCATTTTTAGTTACCATGGGCATGTAGATTGTATTGAGATACATTGTTTCACTTTGGAAGCTATTATAGAATCTAAAAGCAGAGGTGTAAAAGGAAGCAAAGAAAGTAAGGGCAATGAAAAAAAAAAAAACTACGTCAAAACACAGAAAGGATTCCACCAGCATTGAGCTATGACTGGCATAGAGTGAGTAAAGCTGCAACATTCACTGTCAGGTCATTGATGAAAAGGTTGTTAAGACTTGTGGTGTGAGAGTCAAGTTCTCTGGCCGACCTGGCTTCCTGTTCTGCACTGTTATTAGCAGTGCTTCGTTATTATTCTTCTTGCTTCAGTCTGTTCTAATACCATTTCAAATCTAGACTGTTACTGCTTCAAAGAACATTCTTGATATTACTTGGTATCATTTATTATTTCCCTGCTACTGATAAAGTCACTCTTCTATGGTCTTATAAATTCACCTGCACTTTGTTTTTCTAAAAGGAACACACAAAGATCTTGCAAACATATCCTTGCTATGAAATACGGACATCACTGTTCCTGAAATCTTGGGCTGGATACCTGTATTTTCCTTCCGGCCACATTTATTTTCTTAAATGTTTCAAGTTTAATTAGACTTAAAGTTCAGTTAATCAAATTTCTTAGAAAATGATTCGTGTCTCATTTTGACTCAGGAGTTTTAACCCTTTAGATTATTCACAACAGTTCTCCTACTAAAGCTAACATCAAATATTGATAATTAAAAATA
>CABHPR010150237.1:0-23560 GCA_902168415.1 Peromyscus melanophrys
CATCTCTGGGGGAAAAGGAACCCCAGAAGAACCCATCCAAGCAAATGCAGACACACAAATGCTTGAAGGAAAGCAGTTCTGCACGAGTCTGCTCCATTCACACAACGGCTGACTTCAAAATGTAAGATGCTTTTATTTATATTCCCAGAAGACTTAATATTTACTACTGATTAACAAAAAAATATTATCCTATGGACCTTCAATGCTAAAACTCATTCAAACTGCAATTACTACCATATACTTGTCTTCATGAATTTACAGTGATTATGAACACATGGTTACATGTTATATAGTGTCCACAAAATGTAGATTTGTAATTGTTTTCAACTGAAAAGCAGAGATTTAAATTTTCAAACCAGGAAGAAAGAAATTGGTCCAAATCTATGTTAGCTACTCACAGACCATAATTCTGGTCCCACTTTTTCAATCTAAACAACACACCAAATTTCCATCTTAATGACATCTACAATTATTAGTAGCAAAAATAATGTATGTGTTGGCATAACTCACATTTGTGATTTCAATTTCTTAGTAAGAATGAATTAGTGGTAAGAAAGTGAGGTTATATGAAAACACATACATAGGCTATTTCAGATGGACAAGGATTTGTATGGTGATATTTTATTTGTGCTGAAATGCGATTTTATTTGTATGTTAATAAATAAAGTTGCCTGGGGATCAGAGGTAAAAAAACGAGCCATTAAGCAGAAGTCAGGCGGTGGTGGCACACGCCCTTAATCTGATCACATGTCAGGCAGAGTCTCTTTGTGGTCAAGGACACAGCCAAGCGGTGACCCGAACCTTTAATCCCAGTACCAACCATAGAGACCTGGAGGTCTATATAGATAGGCAGTGATGAGGAAGTCATGTGGTTGGGTTTAGAGCCAATGAGAAGGTAGAACAGAAAGGCAATAAAAAGACAGGTCACACAAGAGAAGGTCTCTCTCTCTCTCAGGAGAAGGACAGCATTGAGTGGTAAGCTAAAGGCTATTCACTAGTGCTCTGATCTCTGGGGTTTTAACTCTGTATTTGTCTCTGTGTTTCTTATTTAATAAGATGGTTTAGAACTTCGTTTACAGATTTGAAAGGAGGTTCATGTAATAAAGCATGTAATGCAATTTAATACCCTATTTTCTTGCCTATTTTTCATCATGATCTATGATCATATTTTTATTACCTTCTTATAAAAGTTCTAACTCAATCAGAGGAAATCACATTGAAGTAGCTAGAAATACAAGCAGGCAACACATAAATGAAACTTATTTAGTCAAAGACAGGAATTAGTCACATTACAGTCAAAAAGTAAAATAAATCCTGAAAGCTGAAGGACTTAGAGGTAAATCTAATGTAACCAAAATTAGGAAATCATTCAATCATGAAAACATTTATGGATCATTTATGTTCCCAATGCTAGCTATTACAAGGAATACACAAACAATCAAGTATTGTCTTTATTTAGAAGCATCCTATCTGTCTATTCTTTATAATATAAAATAGAATATATCACATAACTGGAATTCCTATTTTTTAAGAGAATTACCTTTTTAAAAAATTTATTTCTTTGCTTTGATATAGAAAATTTCTGCCTAAAGTGTCTTTTAAATGGAGAAATGGGACAAAATAAATCTTTACTATATACTTTTATTGAAACAGTATCAACACCAATTTAAAAACCAAAATGTCAAAACCCATTACCTTTTCTCTTGCTCATCCATGCTTTTCTTATCTGAATAGATCTCTGCATAGAGCAATGCCGTGAAGTGAGCAGCACAAGACTGAGCCACCTTTGCAACCTCAAGGTAATTCAAATCCAGCCAGAAAGCATCATCGAAAGCTGTTCCTGAAGAAGGCCTGAAGAGGAATTAAACACAATGCCAGGTCACTGCTAACCCAAGACGCACAATGGACGTAACTGCAAGCCACAGTTCTCTAGTGTATGGTTATAAACCACTCTAAGACAGCTTGGCTAAAGTCCAGTTCTCAACTGTCTTGGCTCATAAACCTCTCAGAGAACCTGCAGAAAGCTACTAATCATCACTCCATTCAAATCTGGGCTCTGCACCCATACTTTTTACATCATCAGCTGCAAAGGACAGCTTCACAGTCACTTTTAGTATAAAAACATTGTTTCTTCTCAGATAGGAAAAAAAACACCGTGATGGGTTAATTCTGATTGCCAACTTGATGGAATTTAGAAAGACGGTGGACACAAACTTCTGGGCATGTCTTGTCACAGATTTCTAGACTAAGTTAACTGATGTGAGAAGACTCACCCTGAATGTGGGTGGCAGTGTTTCATGAGCTTAAATTCTGCGCTGAATAGAAAGGATAAAGCGAGCTGAGCACCAGCATCAATGGCTCTCTGCTTCCCAAAAATGGACAAAAAGCTATCAGCTGCCTCTTGCTGTTGTCACCATGACTTCTCCAACACGATCAAATGTACACCTCAAGCTAAAAGCCAAAATAAACCTTTCCTCCTTACGCTGCTTTTGCGGGGTGTTTTGCCACCGTGATGAGAAAAGTAATATACATGTCTTTTCTGTTGCAATCATTTGCTCCTGTTATCCAACAGTGAACTACTTAATAAAAAATGTGCACTGTGGTAATGACAGTGCAGAACTGGAAACTATAGATAGCATCTTCTGCAGAGCTAACATTAAAGACATAAGATAACATGGTGGTGAAGGGTACTGGCTCTGGGGCAGTATACAGCTAAGCACAAAGCTAGCTTTACCACCTACTGCTAGCTGTATCATCTGTAGCAACCTAATCCAGTCAGTTCTAGCCCTATCTGTAAATACTAGAATAGCACATACCACATCTTCTACACAGTCAGCACTTCAGTGCAATAATTACTTCCGAGGAAATTCAAGTGCCCACAGAAAAGAACTGTACATTTTTTGACTGTCAGGTATATTATACACATTGTCAATTTTGATTACCACACACTGCTATCCTTAAAGTAGACCTTATACTGGTATTTATTTGGGAGGGGCTCACTAGTGCTGCCTATTCCTGGAACTCTCTATGTAGACCAAGCTGTCCTGGAGTTCATAGAGAGATGCTCCTGCCTCTGCCTCGGGTTAAAGGCATGCATCAATATGTTTGTGCCCTTATCCTGATTTTTAAGAACAAGGAGACATCAGGTAACACGCTCAGATCGCATGGCTTTTAACAAACATTCAACTTGAATTTGGTCCTGCTCTAGTCACACCTTCCTGAGTAATTTTTAAAAGATTTTTTTTCTTTTTCAAGACTGGGTCTTTCTGTGCAGCCATGGCACAGAAATAGTATCCACCTGCCTCTGCCTCCTGAATGCTGGGAAAGGTGTGCACCACCACATCAGACCTTCAAGTTTTAATAACAATAAAAAAAGTAACTTTTTTCTTTCTGGCGATAATGTCTTTGTTTTGTAATTCTAGGCTGGCTTTAAACTCACTATAGCCCAGACTGGCTTCAAATCACAATCCTTTTCCTCAGCTTCCTAAACACTATGATTACAGATGTTCACCACTATGCCCAGCTCAAGAATTTTTATCTTGTACAATTACTATATGTCAATTAAAAACAAAAATGTGAATTTTTCAATGTGATTGTGTTTATAGGATGTGTGTGTCCATGTTCATCATGTGCTACTGTGCACACGTGGCGGTCAGAAAACCACCTTGGATGTCGATCCATGTCATCATCATCATCATGACATGATCCATGTCAACAAGACAGGGTCTCTCTTGTTGTTCACTGCTGCATATACCAAGTTTGCTAGCCCACGCTCTTCTGGGGATTCTCCTGCCTCTGCTTCCTACAACCTTTTATGGATGTGGGATTAGATGCATGTGCTACTGCACCCAGGCTTTCTATGGGTTCTGGGGATCCAATCGGGCATCAGGCTTGCTGCCATCAGCACGTCAGGTCTACACAGGAAGCACTTCACCCACTAAGCCATCTCCCCAGCCCTAAGAAACGTTCTCTAAAAAAGAATTGCCTTTTCTATGTCTTGCCAACAACAACGCCATTCTACCTCATTAAGTGTGAAATAAATGGCTCCAAGATGAAACTACCTCCCAGTACCAGGAAAGGGCACTCACAGCTACAGTTAAGTGCTTTCTCAGAAGAGGACATGCTATAAAACAAAATAAATCACAAACAAGACATTAAAATGCAAAAAAAAAAATCTGTTAGTGAAATGGAATGATATGAAAGGCATGTATCTTTTACAACAGCAGTGCACTTAGGGTCAAAATGTTCTATTATTCTTTATCAACCACTGTCACCATACGTACTCATTAGCATTAATTACTACTTGTTCAAATTACACATGCTCCTACACTTGGGGGGGTTACAGCCAATACACCCATCCCAGGCTGAAAAAATTTTAAGTAAAAAAATTCATTTATCACACCTAACCTACTGAAAATCATAGCAACACAGCACTCTATGAGGGCACCAATGACTGTTTATCGTCTTTATCACATGGCTGACAGGGAGCCACAATCCAGCATGTCAAGAAAGGATACAGGACATGGTGGTGCTCACCTTTAATCCCAGCACTTGGGAGGCAGATGCAGGCAGATCTCTGTGAGTTCAAGGCAGGGCTACTACAAAGTGGGAACAACAACCATAAAAAAAAAAAAATTAAAAGGAAAAAAGAAAAAAACAGATCATGCTGCATTATCACCAGCCTGGAATATGGCAAGGATTCGATATCCAGCTTCCTCTGAATGCTAAAGTTGAAAAATCACAAGCTGCACCTGAACATTCTGAGTCAAGACTTCCAGCACTGTTTTCTTCAGAGTTCTGATAACTCTCTAGCAGTACATATCATCTGAACTGCCCACTGGGCCATTTCGAGCAATGTCTGCGCTTTGTTAAAAATTCCTTGAAAGCCTGGGGCAATGGTACACACCAGCACTCAAAGTGGAGAAAGATCAGGAATTCAAGACCATGATGAGCTACATGGTGAATTTAGGGCTACCTTAGGCTACGTATGACCTGGTCTCAAAAAGTAACAATAGAGCCAGCACCATGACTAACTGAGTGGGACAAGGAGACCCACATGCAGGCCTGGGGCAGGATGCACCAGGCTCCAAGGAAAAAGCACCCGCCAGCCCAATGGGCATTAATATGCTGAGCAAAGTTATGGTGTGCTATGGGAGAAAAAGAGACAGAATGGTTCATGTCCTGTGGACAGAGGCGTATCTGTATTGTGGTGTTGTGGGATAGTTGTACACTGTTTGAAGATATACTGTTGTGATTGGCTTAATAAAGAGCTAAAAGGCCAATAGCTAGGCAGGAGGTACATAGTGGGGCTTCTGGGCAGAGAGAGGAAGTAGGGCATGAATCTAGGCAAGAGAATCGCCAGTGAGACACAGAATGAGTTGGATACACAGAATGGTATAGAGGTGAAGCCACGTGGTAGAATGTAGATTAATAAAAATATGGGTTAATTTAAGTTATAAGAGCTAGTTAAAAACAAGCCTAAGTTAAAAGTCAAGCTTTCATAATTAATTATAAGTCTGTGTGTCATTATCTGGGAGCTAGCTGGTGGGACAGAGAAAAGTTCATTACATATCTGAAGGGGTAAAAGCAGTGAGGAGCAGGCTGCGGGACCCAGAGCCATGGTGATGTTGGGCCTGGGCTGCTGCCGGGATCCATGTCTGGGTTCATGGCCCTGATGCAGCCTCAGTCTATGTTGATGTCCGTTCCTGATACCACCAAGGCCTAGAGGACAGGGCTGTACAGAGTTGACCCCTCCCCTCCCCCACTGGCTGCAACACTAGAGAGAACTGCTCCTGCCCCTCACTAGCTGAAGTACTTAGGAGAGGGTCCTACCTTTCACCTGGGCATCACAGTAGAGCCAGCCCTGATGGTGTAGAAGTGGGAGAGCTGACCCAAAGGGTGTGAAAGCAGAACTAGCCCCGCCCCTTGCTCATCACTGCAAAGGGTGAACTAGCCAGGGCAATGCTGAAGAGTTTACCTTGGTGGTGATGACTGGGGAGAGCTGGTAAGCTGAACAATCCTGCAACTACCCAGGCCTAGAAGCAGGGCTATGAGTTGGCTCATCCCAACATCTACCCCGTCTATAATCTGCCAGAGCACATGAAGGGGTCAGTCCTGCAGACCCAAAGCTCCACAACACAGGGCAACAACAGGATATCTAAGAGGAGCCCCAGTGAGGGCCCAGCATCAACAGTGTAGCAGAAATCAGAGGTTTCGAACCAGACCAATGACTCTTCAATGAACACTTGCAAGTAAAGATATATGGATAAAAGGGTTTACTGAGTGATTCACTGTCATACTATAGCTTCCATGACAAGATTGATTTTTCCTTTCTTTTTCCTTAAATTTTATTTATTTTGCGTGGGGGGGGGGGGGAAGGTTGCAAGATCAGACAGCAGATACGAAGGGATAGGGAAATGAATGGGATGGAGATGCATGATGTGAAAGACACAAAGAATAAATAAAAAGAAAGTTAAAAAAATCACAACAAACACAAAGACACTATATTGTAAAGTAACTCACTTAAATCAATTCTGTCATATCACAAAAATACTACAGTTTTCATAATAAGTATGGCACACAGCAACAAAAGCTTTAACTTATAACAAAGATGATCAAGGAGACATCCAACTCTAGCTACCCTAAGAACTACTTAATGAGCAGCGGCAGTACTGAGAACAATCACTAAAGCGTGATTTAGCCACAGCAGTATGCCTGCTGGGACAGCTGGGACAAGAACTGACAGTCCCCCCCACTTAACCTAAGTGCTATCCTACATGCAGAAACAGAAGCATCATACCCATTAATTTTTGAGGTCTGAAGCAGTTGCAAATAAAACAATTAGGCTAAAATGCAGGCAAAAGGAAGGCAGAGTACCCAGTTCCCAACCTGAGAAACAATTGTTATCATATTACCTTTTCTGTCTTCTCATATAATCGACAACAGCAAGCATTGTTCTTTGTGATTTTTTATCCAAACAGCAACGGAGAAAGTGCTCTGGCTCTAACAGAAACAGAAATAGCTCCTCTTAGTCTTAGACAGATGTAAAAGTACTTCCTTGTCTGTGTCCTTCTCCTTCTATACTGTAAGATTCTGATGGGTGGTACACCCAACACAAAAATGCTTCTTAATAAATTCAAATCAATTTAATTTAGTGGCATTCCTTTTATTTCAAAAGAAACAAATATGTATAATATAAACAAGAATTTATGTTGCCAATTATAATTTGTTTCTGAAGCAGTATCTACTGCTTTGAGATGTCTGGAATGTTTTATGTGCCTGGTGCTTAGTACATTTACAACCATGAACAAATCAAGACTGTTTCTGCACACAGAACTCACTGACTAGCTTGGAGGCTCTTCACATGGTGGGGCAAGTGGTGTGAGAGAAAAGTTAAGAATGCTCTAGAAGTTATGTGAGAGTGACCTCACCTGGACGAAGAAAAGCTTGAAGGAGAAAGTAACAACCGAAGCCAAAATACTGGTCGGTGGGGGAAGGGAAAGGACGGAGTACCAGGGAAGGTCAGCAGAGTCCAATGAGGCTGAGAGCAGCTCAGTTGGAAGTGTGCTTGGCTAGCCTGCACGAAGCCCTGGGCTCAAGCCCCGGCACCGTATAAACTGGGTGTCGTGGCACATGCCTCTAATGCCAGCATTTGAGAGGTACAGGCAGGAGAATTACAAATCAAAGTCTTCCACTGATACATGAGAATCATTTGAGTTGCTATCTCAAAAAACAAAATAAAACACACACCAACAAAAGTGCATTGGAGGTGGCTAGTAGCAAGTAGAATTCAGAAGGTAGTGAGAGAATCTCAACCTGCTGAACCAGAGCTAGAAAGCAAAAAGGATGATGGTGACCTAGGAAATAGAACTGGCAAGATTTGGTATTCAGATAGGTGAGAAAGGTTTTAGTGTGGACAGCAAAGTACCATTTATTTTTATTCACATAACTGAGTTTGAGATTCATGTGAGACATTCAAGTAAAGGTGTGAGACTTCCAGACACCAGAAAGATACAGCATTTAAGATTTATAGGAATCTACATTTATTGTCATTTTCAATAATAGCTTTATATATGTGAAGTCCAAAATTTCATTTAAGGTAATAAAAATATTGGCACTCTCTAGAGATAAAACTAGATAATTTTGCTATTAAGTGATCAGAGCATAAACCTAAGTAGTAAAATTGTTTAAACTGTACCTAAACTTTAAATTATTACTTATACCTATGGATCACTTATATTTCTATTTCCCCAATTAAACATAGGTGATATATTTTAGATAACTAGTAAAATCTCTGCAAGAATTATTTTAGGATTTTTATATTACATTTAATTATGTTTTAAAATAGACTTAATTACAGTAGTTATTATACTTTTGGGCACTCAGGCAGGGAGCTTATATGGAGGTCAGAGGATAGCTCGTGCAGATTGGTTCTCTCCTTCCACTGTGTGGGTTTCTCAACAATAAACTCAGGTCATCAGGTTTTGGCAGCAAGCACCCTTACCCACTAAAACCATCACGTTAACCCATACTTTAGGATTTTTAATTCAGCAATCCCCCAAAATTTCAAAAGCATGTTCCAGATCATTTTGATGAACAATTTCTAATCTAATAAGGCCACAGGAGGGGGCAACCATATCTTTGTTTATATTTCTTTCAGACAGATTATTACTTTTTAAAACTTTTAATTGAAATCATACATATTAATGGGATGCCATTTGATTTTTCAATATAAGTATGTATTTGTGTTTTAATCAAGTTAAGTATATCTATCCCCTCAAAAATTTGTTTATAATAAAAACATACTATTTCTTCAATGTTTTTTAGAACGATTTTTAAAAATTTGTGTGTAGTTATGTGCACATGAATGCAAGTGCCTATAGAGGAAAGAAGTGTCAGGTCCCCATGGAGCTGGAGTTACAGGTGAGTCACCCAACATGGTACTGTTGGTGACTGAGAATCGAACTCAGGTTATGTACTTTCCAACATCCCAAAGGTTTGTTTGCTTGTTTTTACGTGCAATACATTATCATTATCAACAGTTACCCCACTTTGCAACACAATATCAGATCTTATCCCTACATAACTGTAACTTAGTAGCCTTTAGTGAACTCTCCCCAGCCTCTCTCAGCCTCAAAGAAACATCAACTCAGACACATAAAAACAGCACAATGAAGTCTAAAGAACACCACAGACATTTCAAACAAAGGCTGTCATAATAAAGGTAGAGAAACAGGGAAAACTGAATAATCACAATTATGCTAAAATGACTATAAACACACTAAGGTGTGGTTATTAAAATGATATTTCCTGAAATGCAATATGTGAATTTGTGCCTAGTTTTATGCTTGTGTATATTAAACACAGTAAATTAACAGTATAGAATTGTTTTCTTATCCTTTTGAAATTTCAGTTTGAAGAAATGATCTATAATGAACCCTCAATTGTATTTGTATGTGTTACAGGTACTATGTATACTTAAACTCAAGTGTAATTTCTCTTCTCTCTCTTTTTGCGTATGTGTGGAGGTTACATATGGAGGCCAAAGGTTGACACTGAGTATCTTTCTTGATTGCTCTCCATTTTATATATATTCTGGCAAAGTCTCTCAAACCCAGAGCTCACTGTGCTGGCTAGTTTAGCTAATGAGCTTGCTCTAGGGATCCCTCATATCAACCTCTGGTAAACCAAGCTGAGCAGTGGGCTATCACACTCACCTGTCTTTTTATATGGGTGTTGGGGAATCTAAACTCTGGTCCTTGCAAGCACTTTACCTGCTGAGCCATTTTCCTACTCCCCACCCGCCCAGTTGTAATTTCTTCTGTTAATAAACAGCATCAGAAATGTTCTTTTGATTTATTTGGCTTTTTTTTTTTTTCAAAGTGTCAAGGGAACTTCATTAGAAGGAAAATGATAGCACAGATCAGATATGCTACTTGAGAGTACTCAAAGCCCAGAAATACTTATCATGAAAGTAAAATTAGAAGGATCTATCCCAAATGTAAACAAATATAAACATACAAATTTCTATTTATGTACATATGAATCCAAATGTAGATATCTTGGATTATATGATTGTGGATAATTTTTTTCTTTTTGGGTAATTTATTTTTAAAAAAAACTTGTAGAACGTTTATTGTCTACAAAAATACACCTGATTTGGTGATAGAAAGTTTTTTAAGCCGGGCGGTGGTGGCGCACGCCTTTAATCCCAGCACTCGGGAGGCAGAGACAGTCGGATCTCTGTGAGTTCGAGGCCAGCCTGGGCTACCAAGTGAGCTCCAGGAAAGGCGCAAAGCTACACAGAGAAACCCTGTCTCGAAAAACCAAAAAAGTTTTTAAAAAAGTAGTTGGCCAGAATTCTAAAAATATGAAAACTCTACCATACCTCTACCACGGTACAAAATATGTGAACGGGTTTACATGTTTTTTTCCATTGCTAAAATGGGAGCTCTGTTGCTCACATCTATATTGCAAGCACAATGTCAGACATACAGAATGTATAGTAAGCTGCCCTGTTATTTACTGAGCCATCTTTCTCTAGAGCTGAGAAGTTAATGGTATAAACATTAACAATTGAACAGAATACCTGAATCCGAATTTGCAGGAGTTGCTGATCGGCTTGCCTGTGACAGGTGTTTAAAACAGCTAGTGAAAAATCCTCGAATGTGTGTAGACAGTAGAGTTCTCCAAGATTCACATGTATCTTGAAGTAAGACATCATGGATCAAGTATGGTAGCACAGTCTGACAAAAGTCCGTTTTCACCTAGAACACAGCATTTAGAATGACATAATTCATTTAAAATGTTTATCCCCTATTACTGACATATGAAAAATTTAAAACTACTACAGTGATCTCCCATGAACTCAATATAGTACTAAACAGCAACCACTATCACCAATATTATGTCTCAAGTAGTGTTTAAAGAATAAATAAATAAGCCGAGCAGCGGTGGCGCACGCCTTTAATCCCAGCACTCGGGAGGCAGAGGCAGGTGGATCTCTGTGAGTTCGAGGCCAGACTGGTCTACACATCGAGTTCCAGGACAGGCACCAAAAAACTACACAGAGAAACCATGTCTTGAAAAACCAACCAACCAACCAAACAACCAAACAAACAAACAAACAGTAATACCAAGCAAAATATCTCAGGACTTGGGAGATGTGGCAGGAGGAACAGGAGTTCAAAGTCATCATTGGCTACATACTGGTACCCTACCTCAAAATAAAACAACAACCAACAAAACCCCAGGGTTGACCCCTGCTCCTAACACACTAGAGGCACACGCTCTCCCAGTGTGCCACAATATTTGTCCCCAAACACTCTAAGCTCTTTGAATTGACTCATACACTTACTATTTGCTGAAATCGACTGGACCAGACCCTCAATGTAAAACTCTTGCCTACTGCTGCCTATCTTTCTTCACTCAGAGAGCATGCTGAAGAACGCCAACTGACAGTGAAGAAAGCAGGAGCCGACTGCAGTAATATACGTAATTTATAATCACCATTAAGTGCCATTACTAACTACCCTAGCACTTTGTAGAACTTAACTAGTATGCTGCCATCTCAAAACTAAAGCCTGCCGTGTAGTTCTGGCTAACCAAAGACACCCACTTTAATGGATTTACAGTAGCTGAATGTAGGTGACACTGCAGGCAGATGATACACTCATCACGAAGTGTTCTTTCAAATACGCAAATCACAGTCAGATACACAGAAGTTAAACTGAATGAGAAAAGCAAAGAAGAACAAAAAACACAGGATCTAAGTCAGATTAATTAATCCTCTTACCTCACACATTGGCTTTAATAACTGAAGAATTTCACTTTTTATGCCTCCACTGTCTAAAAAAGCACACGTCAGTGTCTTTATCCAAATGTCATGACTTTCACTTTGAGGGACCCACAGATTCACATCATCCAGGCCTTCGAACACATCTTCTTTAACAAATCGGGGTACTTCTAAAAACTAGAAGTAGAAAATCATTTCCTATGTCAAATAAATATCCATGCACAGTCAAATCTGTTTCCAATAAAACTAAGAACACTTAAACTACACCTGGGGCCCACCGCATGGGTCAAGAAGTAAAGGTACTTGCCATCAACCCTCACTGACCTAAGTCTGGTCCCCGGAACCTACATAGTGTAAGGAGAGAACTGACTCCAGCAAGTTGTTCTCTCACCTGCTCATGAGTGCCACGGCACACACATGTCTACACACATAAACACACAAATGAAAAAATAAGTATTTGATAAAAGAATTAAATCTGAATATTTAAAAGTTAAATAGATTAGACTAGGAATGGCTGTTCAGGCCTGTAATCTCAACTGTTCAGAAGCTGGAGTAGTAGGATTTTAAGTTCAAAGCCTGCTTGGTATCTTAGTGAAATCCTGTCTCAAAATAAAAGTAAAATAGAGCTGGGTTATAGGTCAGTGGTCAAGCACAAGGCCCTAAGATCCAATCCCTGCTACAAAAATAAATGAGAGGGAAGGAGGAGCACACATGTGGACTGGGGGATTTAAACTGGGGGAGTGAGACTGTAGAAAGATTTCTGGCGTAGGAAGTGAGAAACCTGAGGTCTACTGTTAGCACTGTCACTCACTGGTAGCATATTATACAAGTCACAATCTCTGCCTCATCTGGCTCATCTACAAAACTGGTTCAAATTTACCACGTAAATTGATTTCGAAATAAAATGTGATTTTATATGTTAAAAATACAGTACTTTACACTAAGCTATACTAGTAAGTTCATTAACAGCTTTTATCACTACTAATTTTACTAAGAACCAAACTACAATACATTAAATTACTCTTTAATGATGGGTATTTCCATTGAACTTGAACAGGTAAAAACCACTGCACATTGCTGTCACTTTCTGAAAAGAGGAATGCTTAGGGACAAGAGATGCAAAAGCTCTTAACGATACTGCAGACTGCTTCCAGCGGAATCGTCATGACATCAACATGCAAGAAGGGTGCTTACAGTCCTCTTACATTTCATCCAAGTTGGGCTAAAAGCAGTAAATGCTTGTTGGCTGATCACAACACCTAAAATCATCCAGGATCAATGGTGCATGGGACCAAAGGGTCCACTATACTGGAAAAGAATTTCCCTCAGACCCAAATCACCACTTCTCTAGGTTATCTATTTCAACTTTTATATGCTGCCATTGTGAAAAATAACAAGTCCCTTGAATCCAGTATGTGCAGTATGAATTTTTCTAGCAAACAGTACATTATACGTAACTATTTTAAGCAATTTGATATCCAGAGTACAAAACAAATGTAACCATTCTACACATAATAGGTATTCAACAAACATTTGTTACTTAACAGACCTTTTTCCTTGATGCTCTAAAAGGCTGTAGATAGGTCAGCATGGGATCCTCGGACATCTTATAATTCTCCCAGAAACTGTGCCCAGTCTTTGTAGCCAAAATGTTTTTCAAACATTTAGCAGCAGCTGATCGAACTTTGACACTGAAAAACAATTAATTTATCAATCTAGAATGTTATGCAAATTCCACTGGAAATTTTTAAAACTAAAACTTAAAATATTAGAAACTTCCTATCTATAAAATTCTAAAACACTGAAGAAAAAAATCAAAGATTTTAAAAATATTCCCTCAGTAAACATGAGTTACTGATTACTTCAGCAGCAATTCTCTTCATTCTATACAATAATGACTATGTTATACTGACCATAAATTTAAAGCATTCTTAAGAGGAACTACTTGGAAATAACATAGTCTACAAAATATGATTAGTGAAAAGTGGCAATATCCTAATTCACCTAAGGAAACACATTGCTAGTATTTTCTCTAGTGATACAAATTATTTTTGAGGCGAGGTACAATGATATCTTACTCCAAATGATAAAATTATTGCAAAAATATTTTTTTTCCAGAACTGAGGACTGAACCCAGGGCTTTGCTTAGGCAAGCGCTCTACCACTGAGCTAAATCCCCAACCCTGCAAAAATATTTTTGAAGGTACATACTTATTCTGACAGAGCAGTTAGTTGAAAATCATTAGCACTTAAAACGTCTAAATAAAAAGTAAAATTCCTTCTTTTAAAACAAAAACACCCCAGGAAATGGAGGCTGCAACAGACCTGAAAATATAGCAACTGACAAAACAATGTTACCAGGCCTGAGACTGGAATAATGACAAGGTATCAAAGGAAGGTTTAATTCTGTTCAGGTATGTTTTGCTAATTACCCAGAAGATGACCTATGAACCTGGATACATTCTTCTACATCTAATTCCTCAGTAAATCCTATTGACTATGTTAAAAACATATCCTGGTTCCATCCACACCCCTCTTGTTCATTATTGATCTCCTAATTCATACCATAATTTTTTCTCCTCTGTACTATAGCAATAATTTCATAACCAATTCCTGTTTCTACTTTTGCCCCTTAGTCATGATGCTGGTTAGTTTCTTTTGACAACTGGACACAAGCTAGAGTTATCTGAGACAATGCCTCCATCAGATTGGCCTGTAGAGAAGTCTGGGGAACTCTTTCTTTCTTTCTTTCTTTCTTTCTTTCTTTCTTTCTTTCTTTCTTTCTTTCTTTCTTTCTTTCTTTCTTTCTTTCTTTCTTCCCTCCTTCCTTTTCTCTCTCTCTCCCTTCCTTCTTTCTTTCCTTCCTTCCTTCCCTCTCTCCCTCCCTCCTTCTCTTCCTTATGTTTTGTTTTTCAAGACAGGGTTTCTCTGTGTAGCTCTGGAGCCTGTCCTGGATCTCACAGAGATCTGCCTCCTTCAAACTCCTGAGTGCTGGGATTAAAGGCATGCGCTACCACCACCCAGCTCCATCTTGACTTTTCTGAAGAGATTTTCCACAGAAAACTTAATCATAAAATGATATGATACACATTAATCTCAAGTTGTTTTTTTTTTTTTAAATGATGTACAGACCTGCTAGTGTGACTATACAAGCATGAGAATAATGGGCAACGGGTAAGAGTTCTTTCTCTTTTACTGTTGGAGGGGGAAAAGCATTAGGTGTTTAGGGGTTTCAGCATACAAAGGGGATGTTGACTAAGGAAATAGCCACAAAATCTGATCAGAAAAGACTTCTTTGAGGAATGTCATGTGATCTGAGTGATGATAAATTAACTTGAGATAATTAGGAGTAAAGCATTCCACATGGGGATGATAGAGTAAGATCATCTTATTTATATTTGTCTGATATAGATACAAGGTGTATGTATATACATTAAAGCCATAAATTTTTATATAGAGTAGTATTGTAGTACACCATACACAACTGGCTTTTGTATGACAAATCAATCACTATTCTAGTTTGCTTCTACTACTGTGACAAACACCATGCCCAAAAGTAAACTGATGGAGGAAAGTGTTTATTGCATCTTACAGCTTACAGTCCACTGTGACAGGAAGTCAGGGTGGGAACTCAAGAAGGCAGGAACTAGAGCAGAGCCCATGGATGAATGTTACGCACGAACCAGCTTGCTCTCTAGGTCAGATACCTTTCTTATATCTATCAGGATCACCTGTCTAGGGGTAGCAATACCCTCAGTGGCCTGGGTCCTTGCACATAAATCATTAATCAAGAAAATGTCCAAGCTGGGTGGTGGTGGCGGCAGCACACACCTTTAATCCCAGTGCTAGGGAGGTAGAGGCAGGCAGATCTCTGTGAATTCCAGGACAGCCAGGGCTACACAGAGAAACTATGTCTCAAAAAAACAAACAAAAGGTCAAGATGAATTAAGGCAGTAGCACATGCTGCAATCTTGGCACTCAGGAAGTAGAGGGAAGAGGGAGGAGGATCAGGAGTTCAGGATCATCCTCAACTACATAAGAAAGTTCAAGGCCAGCCTGAACTGTATGAGACTCTGTCTCAAAAAAGATAAGAGAAGAAGAAAAATGGATTAACAGTGGTAGAAAGACAGGGGAACACGATTTAAAAAAAAAAAAAGGATAGCAGTAAAATGTTTAATGCAAGAATTTACACGGTAAGTATATAGTCACTGTAAAATTCTTTCACCTTTACTGTATGTTAAAAATTTATATAATAAAATGTTAAGATAGAACCCATGTCAGCCAGTTTAACATAACAAAAACAACGATAACAAACAATATAGGGCCATTAAATCAGTGATGGAAATATGGCAAGTATAGGGAGAGAGGCAGAAGAATGAAGTCACCATACAACTATACTTTTAAGAGATGCCTGGCTGGAAGAAAACCTTTGAACTCAGCCTCTCACCATGGTAATGATGGAGTGGACAAATAAACCAGTAAATCAATGACTAAATAATGAGAGAGCCGGGAATATGGCTCAGTGATACCAAGGATGTTTAAGGCCCTGGATTTAGTCCCCAGTGTTGCAAAGAATTAATAATAGTAACAATAAATAAGAAGTTAGTGAATAATGAAAAGAAAGTAATCTTACAGCCAACAAGCTAAAATACTGACTGTATCTTAAAATTTTGTTTTGAACAAGGAATAAAAGAGTAATAGGAAGATTCTTTTAGTTTAAACTTCTGAAGTTGCTCTATGGATTATTCTAAAAGAATCAAAATAAAAATTAGCTTGGAGGAACACATCACTCTGGTTTTAAAGATCACTTAAGATATCACTCTTTACATTCCTGTATTTAAAGTTTGTATGGGTGAAGGTGCATGACACAGCACACTTGTAAAGGTCTGACGACAACTTTCAGGAGAAGGCTCTCTCCCTTTACCATGAGATCTGGGGATTAAACTCAGGTTTTCAAGGTTGATGGCAGGTGCCTTTCATCTGCTGAGCCATCCCACCAGCCTATGTTCCTTAATTGTTTGTGTGGAAACACCTGGCAGTTCACTTATTTATCCTTGTTTAACTTAGTCTCACTAGAATTTAAAACAGACCTTACTCTTCATCACCATCAAGTGTCAAGAACAAAGGGTATTTAATCATACAAATTAATAAAGGAATTTCATAAAAATATACAAATTTTTTTTAATGTAAAAATTTGAAAGTCTAGAGTAAAGAAATGTCTTAATAGTTAAGAGCACTTATTGCTCTTTCAGAGGACCTGGGTTAGATTCCCAGCATCTACATGGTGTTTCACAATCATCCAACTCCAGTTCCAGGGTATCCAATACCCTCTTCTGAGCTTCAGGAGCACCAGGTATGCATGTGGTGCACATATATACATGCAGGCCAAACATACATGCACATAGAAGAAATGTAAAAAACTTAAAAAAAAAAAAAAAAAAGGAATAAAGAAAGAACTTGAAAGACAAAGTGTTAAATGAGGTATTAGTATAATTTTCCTGAAAGCCAGATTTGGATTTGGTTTCTGTGATTAGATGAAAGGTGTACTCACCTGTCTTCCACCAGGGTATTGTTCAGGGCAGTCAGCATTATCAAGGTCCACTGCAGTTCTTTGTCTTCAGGCAACCCGTGGGTTTTGTTATAAGCTGTATCTTTATTATACTGTACAGCTATAGTAGAGAAATCCAGAGGACCTATTTCTCCCAAACACCTTCCAACAGCCTCTACATATAGAAACTTAATTTTAGTACAGCCATAAATAGGAGGGTATACAACATTTCCAATTTAAAAAGTATTAACACCATTTTGTCATGCTTAAAAGATTTCAGTGTTTTTGAACATTGGGAGTAATGAAAGCTAAAAACACATCAATGCTGTAATATATTTTCCCCCAGAGATGACGAAAAATAAGTTAGCAATTACAGTAACACAATATTAAAAGCACAAGTATTAACATGTCTGGCACTGTATAAAGTATCAACTTTAAAACCTTAAAAAAAGAAAATCCAGAGTGTCACACATATGTCACTCATAAATCTTAAACATCTAATTTAGTGAAAGTTTTTAAACACATTTCATCATGTCATCTATAAACACAGGCAGCTTTGCTTCCTTTTCCATTTCGCACACTTTTCAATTCTTTTCCTTGCTTGATACTCTGGCTAGTACTTCAATATATATAGTGCTGAACACAAGCAGTAAAGGGGAGCAGCTTCTCTTTTCCCTGATGTTAGAGGAGAGATTTCAGTCTCTTAGCAGGAAGTGTGGCATATATTACAGGTACAAAACAGGATCATTCTGTGTTACACAAGAAAGCCACTTTGGACTGCTGGGCTGCATAAATCAGCTTTATGCCCAGAAGCAGGACAATGAAGAAATATGTGAATTCTGGGTGTAGGGGAGATTCGAGGGTTCTGGTAAGGCTGAGTTTCTAGATCTGGGTGGTAGATGCACAGGTATTCTTTGATTGTGTACAAATACTTTAAACTAGGTACATGTGGTCTGTATTATTCATGTCTATACGTGAGATACATTTCAACAAAAAACAAACTAAAGGTGAGTATGCTAGACAGCAAGCTCCACTGGGAACTGAGATGGACACTGGAAAGTGTATCAACAGTTCTTACTCTTCCCATTCTCAGTAAGGCACTACTGCCATGCCAGCTTCCAGCAAACATTAATCATGTGACTTTCCGCACTAAGACCACCAAATCTAAATACTTATACTCAACGAAAGACTTAAATGGTATTTAAAAAAATCTGAGTTTAACCATCCTTCAGAATCTTTGTTCCTATTTGCTATATACAAAATAAACACTAAATACCAGTAAGCCATACTTATAAAATATTTCAGAAGTTAATTAATTTGCAACTTAACTAAGCAGAGATTTATGTTATTCCTACATCTTTATAAGGCATTTTAAGATTAACATTTATACACTATTAATTATTATTGCTAACTTTATCTTATAAGCACATTTAAGGAATATGAAAGGCAAGTGTCTAGGGTTACCTGAATTAAACAGAAACATAACTTAACAAACCACCCTTATTTCTCCAGTAAATCAAACAATAAGCTTACATTATTCAGACCATACTAAAGACTGTTCACCTAATCGTTACCTAAAACTTGTCTTTCACCAGTCTGGTTCACTGCCATCTTGGATAACTGCAACAAGCTGACCACCAGCTTCACCACAATGCCATCCTGCGGGTTATCTAGAAATAGTGTAGAGAAAAGTGTTTCCATTATCATAAAGATAACACATGTTTATTTTTCAACACATACCTCCAAACAAGGACATTTTAAAAGGTTTTAAATCATAAACCAATTTTAAAAATACATAGATAGAATTCTAAAATATGGCCACATGGAAATGATTAGCAAAATTTACCAAGCAGATAGAGAAATATCTTGAACAAGCTGAATAGCAAAGTTAATATCTTACCAAAGTCACAAATAACTAGAAACATAAGAATCATTAAACACAAAATCCAAAAGAACCTTGCTTAGTCTGTTACCACACAGCATTCAGACACACACCATGCAGTGGCCTCTCTGCAATGATGGGAATGTAAATGATGATGGTGGCAATTCAACCAAGAAGAATATACAACAGAATAGTTGAAGAAGAAACAGCAAAAAAATCATAATGTTAAAATTAATACCCAGAGGCAGTTGTAGAGATGGCTCATCTGTTAAGAGCAATTGCTGCTCTTACAGAGGATCCAGGTTCAGTTCTCAGCACCTACGTGGCAGCTCACAACCATCTGTTAACTCAAGTTCCAGGAGAATCTAACGCCCTCTTCTGGCCTTCAAAGGCACTACAGCCACATGGTGTACACACACGTACACACACACACACACACACACACACACACACACACACACACACGGAAAACACTCATTCACATAAAATAAATAGTACCCTGAGATGCTCTCCTAAGCTCTAGCATCTGATCTTTATGCTGTTCCAGTTGTCTTCGAAGATCCTTCAATCCTTCAAGCCTGGTCAGTGGAAGTGGATTGTAAGCACTTACTGAAAGAAAATGGTTAATTTCCTAAAAGACAAAATCAACTTAGTATTAGTTGAGTATGCACTGGCTAAGTGTGAAAAATAAAACAATAAAAGAAAAAATAATAAGTAGTGTCTAGATGCTGAAACATGGAAAAACTACACTCCTTCTTCCATTTTAAAATCTGACAATGTTTTAAAGGTTTAAATTCTAAGAGTCTCTTATCTACATCAGATGTCAACACAATAGACTTCAAGACTGCAACAGCAAGCTGAGTTGGAAGAAAACATCTTAATTTTTATTTACTTAGTAGTATAACCTGAATTTTCTATCTTAATGCATTAAATGTTTTCAGATTGATAGTCTAATAGAATTTTAAAATTATAACATTTAAAAGGAGAATAGAGACAAACCGAAGTTTATAAAAGATTAACATGCTAAATATCATCACTAATATAAACATTAATGACCCTCAAAGAAAAAGGTGGTAATTTTGAGATATTAATTAATGAACCATAGGACTCTGTGTATGTTAAAATTAATAATATTTTTATTATATTCTTTGAATATTCAAATTCATCTTTGTCAGGAAGATTTGATATCTATACTTTAAATGCAATGCAAAAAGATGCATAATGATCTGTTTTGAGGGGCTGAAGAGAAGGCTGAATTATTAAAAGAGTTGGCTGCTCTTGCAGGGTACCTGGGTTCAGTTCCCAGAACCCATGTCAGGTGGCTCAGAACTATCTATAACTTTGGCTACAGAGGAATCTGAAACCTTCTGTTGGCTTCCTTGAGCATATGTACATTTGAGGCATACACACACAGACACGTAAATTTAGAATATATATGTATATTTTAAAAGATTTGGGTTTTATTTAAGAAGGTAAAACGCATGTATTACTTTTACTACAACAGAAAGTTTTGTCTTTATCAGTGGAGCATTAAAGGTTTTAAAAGAAAGACCACTGCCTATATTCTGTAATACAAAACTATAAATAAAACTTTTATTACCTCTAAGAGTGAAAAGGGTCCTTCACTATATTTGATTTTCTGTTGAGTAAGTCGCAAATTCTTAAAAACAACATGGTCAGGAAAAGGATCCAAAAGTTTAATCGTGACAAAGAGGTTTTCATTGTCCTTGTTATCTATCACCAAGTACTTCAACAGCTCCAGTACCTAAATAATTACCAAAGGACAGGGAGAAAAGTCTTACTTATATTCAGAGAGCCAAATCCCATTATAACTGATGAACAAACCTCTGCTAATCTAGAAATGGTCTAATGGTATGTGTGGTACTCATTTATTGGTATGTATGGCTTCAAAAACTAAAATATGTACAGTGCTACATAAAGCGGGCATAACAAACACAGTGTTAATGGAACATTTTATATGGGATCTCACATACCATAATAGTGAGAACTGCTCACTCTTCTACATTTCAGTGTAATAGACAAAACTATCAGATTTATTAGATCAAAATTTCCAATGGCTAGGTAACTGATTTCAAAGATTAATTCACTAATAACGTCTTCCCCATCATTTATCAAAAACCATTCCCATTAAAACTACTAATTATACCAGGTAAACTTAAAGCATTCAATTCCTAAGAGTATCGTTTATCTCAAATATTCCTCTGTAGATGAACTGGGAAATTACCTGTTCTTGAACCTCTTGATAATCCACAAGTGGTATAAGTGTGCCAACAATAACATGAAGATGGTTTTCTAGAGCATCCTTACAGTGAGTTACAGCTGTATGGCAAACTCGACTTAACAGGTCACAACAAAGGGAAAAGCTACGCAATGATATATCTGTGAAATGAGAAGGCCTAATAGGAAAAATAAATAAAAAAAAAAAATAACAAGGTCTAAGAAACTACTCTGAAGTACTACTATTCAGGTCATTTTTACTCAACATCTCTAATTCTGACATGGCTTGACAAAAAAGTCACTTTTATATCTAATACTTCAATGGTTACAATCCAAAAAAAAAGCATGTCAGAAAGATACAGAATATGCGGCTTAAGCACCTGTTTTCTGATAAAATTACTGAAAAACAAGAAAACTGTCACAGTCGTTCAAATAAGAGATCCAAGGATCACTGCAAGCCCACAAGCACTGAAGGGCAGTCCCAGCAGTCATTTTGTAAACCAAGTCTTATTCTTTCTCTCATGCTCTCCTCATCCCCAGTCTTCTGACAGTGCTCCTGATAGTCAAGTAACATCTGTAAGGTACTATCCAAAAGAAGGCAAAGAAAGCCAGCTTCACTGAACACACACAGCAAGAGAACCACTGACAAGACAGCTACTTGATAACAGCTGGTGTTCAGCAAATAATAGTAAGGCAAGAAGGGAAGGCAGAAAGGAAGGAAGGAGGAAAGAAAAGAGAAGAAAATGAATACAGGTCAAACAAGGCGGGGGTGATGGCGCAGTGGTAAGAGTGCCTACTCTGAGAGCATGAGGACCTGGGTTCCAATGCTAAGCACCTATATAAAGAGCCAGGCATGGTGTTCATGTCCATACCATAGGACTGGTAGGCCAGGAGCTTGCTGACCAGCCAGACTCGCTGAAATAGCCAGGTTCTCACTTAGTGAGAGATGCTGACTAAAGGAAATAGGCGAAAGGAGATAGAGAAAGACATAGTATGCCCCACTCTGGCCTCCTGCACACCCATATACTCAACATACATGGAGCAGCATTCAGAGTCAAACCTTACGGAAAATCTAATTTCAACACTTAACCTCATTATGTATGAAGTGGTCAGATTTTATCAACAAAATTGCAAACCATGTAAAGAAATAAAGCATGGAATATTCAGAGGAAGAAAACAGAAACATTTCCTGAAGAACTTCAGATGCTAGAGTTACTAAGGAAAGAATTCAAAATAATTTTAAAATTTAAACGCTGAGACTACAAAGAAGGTTACCAAAGAACAGAGAACAGGAATATGGATGGAAAAGAGATCCATGGACACTAAGCTACAGTTGGGGAACAAGACATTCCAGTGTGCTACAGAAGAGGATAACTGCAGATAATAATTGTATAGATCAAAAAGCTACAAGAAAGGATTCTGAATGCTCTCACCATAACAAAATGATGAATGTTTTTAAATTTCCATTCTTTGAAGACATAAAAATATGACAAACCTCTGGAGCTAAAAAAGAAAAAGGCACAGCCAAATGAATTTATGAGAGACTATCCAGAGAATACAGGCCTGCAGTTCTTGTTATTTGGAAGGCCAAGGCAAGAGGAATTCCTGAACCCAGGTGTTTGAAAGCAGCACAGCAAGACCCTACTACTTCAAAACACTAATGAATAATAAGGAAAGAAAAACTAACTTAAATAGCAAACTTGAACAAGTCAATAACAAGTAATGAGACTAAATAAAAAGTCATCCAACAAAGCCCAGGACCAGATGAGTTCATTAAATTAATACTGATTATTCTCAATTATTCAAAAAATTACAGAGAAAAATTCTTCCAGTTCATTGCACTAGACCAGAATTAGCCTGATATTCAAACCAGACAAGTACATAATAACAACAAAAAACTACAGGCCAATATTCCTGACAAGCAAAGATACAAAAGTCCTCCACAAAGTACTAACAAATCAAACTCAACATCACACTGCAAAGATTACACACAATCAGGTGGAGTTTATCCCAGAGATGCCAGGATGGTTCAACATACACAAATCAATAAAAGTTATAAAACATATATCAACAGAATTAAGGGTAAAATCTATGATCA
>CABHPR010150238.1:0-15552 GCA_902168415.1 Peromyscus melanophrys
TTTTTTATTTTCTTCACAGTAACTGAATAATTTGTTATGATAATTCTAGACTGCTCCTTTCTCCTGTCGCTATCCTTCATGGCAAAGACGTGCTCTGTATAGTTACTTCATATATACTAGTTATTTCCACGACTCTCACAATCTTAGATATTTCTATCAAACCACTTTATTATCTTGGGCTTAAATGTAAAAAAAAATATATTTAACGTATAGGAAAAGCACTTGGATCATTGTTTCTTGTTAAACACTTGTTTTTTCTTTAAATATGAAGAATCCAAGCAATCAACAGCCCAGCACAAATTTTAAAAGTTCTCATAAATATTAACGTGAATTGCTGACCCCTCTAAGTCACTTAATTTTATTTGGTCACACTATTTAGATATCAAAGATATTGTTTAAATATGCTATTTGATATAATTCATGTACTTATATAAATTGGTCGTTTTTTAAGAAGGAAACCTTGATGGTTGGTAGAAGACTGGTAGAGTTGGTGCTTGGAACATGAATGCAAGGGCTCTAGGTTTTATTCCTATCACTGGCAGAGAAAAGAGGAGGAGGGATGTGGGAGGGAGAAATTATAAACCCTGAAGTTTGGAATAAGAATCTAGAGTTTATTTGATGATTCTACAGGTTTCCAAGATCACACAGTGCATATACGTCTTTGGAAGGGCAGCAGTTAACACTTAAATGCATACACACGGTGGAATGTTGGAGGAATGAAAAGTCTACTTACCAATATTGTGTGTGTGTCTGTTTGATACTGGCCATTGAATCTCCGTCTTCATACATGCTAAGAACATTCTTTATTACTGAACTACATTCCAAGCCACAGTGTAATTTCAATACAAGTGAAAATACACAGTAATTACTAGCTAATAAAAAACAAATAAAATAACAAACTAAATATCACTCTCTCTCACCCTGTCCAACTGGTAACATCAGACTTGGAAGTATGTATACATCTGTAAATATGTATATATCCAAATAAATATACTAATAAATAGGTATATATCCAAACATGTAATATGTTGCTATTGCTGTGATAAAGTACCATGACCAAAAACAACCTGGAGAGGAATAGACTTATTTTGTCTTACACTTCTAGGTAACAGTCCATCACTGGGGGAGAGGAGTGTCTGTGCAGGAACCTTGAAGCAGGAACTGGAACAGAAGCCATGGAAGGGGGCTGCTTACTGACTCGCGGGTGGGCCCCATCCACAATGAGCTGGACCCTTCCACATCAATCATCAATCAAGAAAATGCTCCACAGGTTTGTACACAGGCTAATCCGGTGAGACAATTTTCTCAATTGAGGTTTCCTCTTCCCCAGCAACACTAGTTTGTGTCAAGTGGACATGAATTTGCTAGCATAATATCCATGGGGATGGGAGACAGACAGAAAAGCAAGCACAAGTAAGAGTTACTATGGAGCTTTTGGCAGTTGGTAGCTGATAGGAGAGGGGGAGTTTGTTTACCTTAAGTGTCTGACTTCTGATGGATTGACTATACTTCAGTGGAATGTCACACATCTCAGACCCCATAGGTAATAGCAATGTAATACTTGATGGATTTAAAAAGAAAAAAAAATCAGGACACAAAGATGGCTAGGTAGGGAACGGGTAGATCAATCTGGGAGGATTGGGGTGGGGAGAGATGATTATCAACAAAATACACTGTATAAAATTTTCAAAAAGAAAAAAAAAAACAATAAGAAATTAGAAGAAAATGTTCCAAAAATATCCTCCACCATTCTATGTAATGAAGGGTCAGTCCTCTGGTGGCACTATTGGGATGTGGCTTTGGCACCTAGAGAAAGGGTCTTAGTTCACTGGAGGTATGCATCTTAAGTTATAACAATCATGAATTTAAAAAAATCCCCATATTTCTTTTTCTTTCTTTTAGTTTCCTGGTCATGAGATAAGGAATTTTACTTGTAACAAAAACTCTCAACACAATGTGCTCACTTCAGGCTCCAAACAATGAGACATCATTGTGGACTCCAACCTTCGAAACTATAAGCCAAAATACACCTTATTCTCACAATTCAGTTAAATTATTTTATTTTAGTGACATGAAGCTGACCAATTGTAAATTTCTGGGTAATAGAAATATAGTCCATGAGAGAAATTTTGCTCAAGTTCAAACATAAACTGATGTATCAGTTTTATTATAACAAAGTTTTTTTAAGGGGAGGGAAAGAAAGAAGGAAAGAAAGAAATAAGGGAATGAATGAAGGAAGGAAGAACACATTGTATAGTTCACAAAAATTGTTTGGTCTCTACAACTCTGGTACAGCTTAATATTATGATGTATCTTCAGAGATCTTTCCATTTAGAAACAAAAACATCCCTAAAAGGAAGATGTAGAAAAAGTTTGATAAAGGTAGGAGGGTCCAAAGAGGCACCCGAGTCTATGGAGAAATGTGTGAGGAAGTCTGGGGTTCAGCCTTATGTAGTGTTAGAAATCGGGAACTCCCCCAGCCTGCTCCCAGGAACTCAACAGCAGCAGTCACTTCATGACATGCTACTAAATGGGACGTGTTTCCACTGCCACCATGAATCCCATAGTGTCTCTGGAGCTGCTGGCAGTTGGTAGCTGATAGGAGAGGGGGCGTTTGTTTACCTTAAGTGTCTGACTTCTGATGGATTGACCATAATCCAGTGGAATGGCACACATCTGAGTCTACATAGGTATGCAACATGCCTACCCTTTAAAAGGTCCTCTGCCATCCCGGCCCACTGTCTGTCTCCCAATCTCTCTGTCTCTCTCTTGCTCTTTTGTTCTCTCACTGTCTGTTTCTTTCTCCTTCTGTCTCTCATGTTCCTACTCTGTGACAGCCTTTTGCTACCTCCCCCCCATAAATCTCTGTCATGAAATCTGTTGCAGGGTGTGATCTTTGCAGCATATCTTGGTCTCAACCCACCAATGTATAAATCCCAACACACAGAAACCAAAGATGTCTAAGATTGACACAACATGACTGATAAATGATATTGTAACCATAAAACTGCATAAGTGCTCCAAAACATCTGAAGCCCAAAGCCCAGCTGAGTCTAATTATTATTTGATTCATATGCCTATGAAACTGAGAACTCAGGAAAGTTTATTCAGGTCTACGAAAATGAGGAGAAAAAAATACCCTTTTAGACAAGCTACTCCTAATTTTTTTATATAGAAAAATGATGAGTAATACTAAATGGAAAGAGACAGATGACTGATCAAAGGTCTACACGCTTGATCACTGTTGAAGGCATTGCTCAGAATTGGTCTGGTACGACACATGAAGTTCTTATCCTTTGGTTAAAGAGACAAAACATCATGGGTGCCAGAACTGATATTGTTTATTGTATCATTGAAGGTAGATGACAAATGGGTAGCTTGCATTTGCAATCTCTGGAAAGGTACAACCCAGCAGACAGAGAGATGTTCACTCTTCTTTGCTGCTTGCGGTGCTGTGCTACTTGACCCAGAGCATCATTTTCACTATGTTATGGTCACACAGTTTGTTCTTACCTCACATTTACTGAGTAAATTATATTCTCTTCTTTAACATACTCTAGACTTTATGCAGTAAGTATTTATAGATATATAAATGTCAAGCTTGTACACATGATTTCCAGTTGATAGCACACACATGATGGGCATAAAAAAAACAGCCTGTATTGTCAGGAATAATGAAGAGCTGAAGGATTATGGATTGAAGAGCATAATCTGAGTCCAAGAAAGGTGGTTTCTCTGAGAAGGATCTCCAGTTTCACATACTGGAGCTCCTGGAGTGTTTTCTGGTACAGGAAATTAAAAAGCCCCAAAGACATACACCGAAAACAAAGTCCTGGGGAAACAGAAGCAGCTCAGAGTTAGACTGGTTCTAACCCTGAAACTGGACTTCTGAGTGTTGGTCGGACATGTAGAACAAGGCTTTTATAAATCAGGACATCATCTTTAAAAGCCTGATGTGCTCACTGTCATAGTGATAGATACCATATAACTCCTACTCTAGTCCTTGGCAGCTTTTTGACAAGCCCTTCAGAGATACATTTGAGAGCTTGGCATCACATGGAGAGAACGCAGAACTCTCAGCCTGCACTCTCTTGCCCAGGGATGATCTCCTTCCAAGCATTTTAACCAGATCAGTCCTTCCCCACATTTCCTGTTTATGAGAAGAATGTACAGCTTGCTGAAATTCACCTGGCTGCTTTACCATAACTCCTAGAAAGGATGATTCAGTTAAGTCTGGAATTCCTACATTTTAAACAATATCTTTCTCAACTCAGAGATCTTGGCGTGAGAATCACTGCTGAAAAAAAAGTTTAAAAATGTATCTTTGGTTTATTAATCAATGGCCCAACCCATATTTTATCTTTTACTTTGTTTCCCCTTTCTTTGGTTCTCTTTTCTTCCATAAGAATGTTACTTTCAGGACAGTCATAAGCCAATTAGTGGAGCTGCAGACTTTATAACTGAGTCCCCCTTTCTTATAGTAGAAAAGCATTTTCTTTACCAACATGGTGGAGAGGAGATAAACTATACTTCACATCAATTTTCTGTTATTTAACAAATAGTATCGTTTTTTCCACAGGGGCCAAGATAAATGACAGACTTAAAATGGGTAGGATAAATTTGCTTTCAACTCTCTAAGACATGAAAGGTGTTATTTCTATCAGTGGTTCTCAGCCTTCCAAATGCTGCAACCCTTTCACACAGTTACTCATGTTGTGGTGATTACCAACCATAAGATGATTTCGTTGCTACTTCTTAAGTGTAATTTTACTACTGAGAGTTGTCTCAGTTCCAAAGTCCAACAGAAATGTATGTTTCCCAATGGTTGCTACCCACAGTTTGAGAACTGCTATTTATATAGTAGGACAATGTGTGTGTGTGTGTGTGTGTGTGTGTGTGTGTGTGTGTGTGTGCTTATGTGTATATTATAAAAGACTGAATAGTTTAGAAGATAATAATAAAACTCCAGTGTAAATCCCAGTAAAATTTAAATTTCATAAAACCCATTATCAATCAAAATTCCTAAAAACCTGCAAGGTAGAAAAAAAAGAAATACATTGTTCATTTCCCTCTTTTGAACTGGGTAGTTAATATTAGAATCCTTGCTAATTAGTTAATTTATTCTGTTCTTGAGCTAAGCCAGAGGCTCACAAAAGCCTTACAAGTTTCAATTTCTAGACAGGCCTAATTCTTAAATCGAATTTATGAATTTTATAATTATTTCAATTTAAACTCACACATGTCCCTCTAGTAATATATCAAAAGATTATTATGCTATTAAGCTGAACATGGGATATTTACAGAAAAGGTTAGAGATTGATAAGGATTACTGTTAGTAACCTTTTAAAACCATATGTATCATTTTCAAATTATAAAACTTGGTTTAAATGCCATTTATACATTAGAATAAGCTGCAACACATAATCACCAACTCCATAGATCCCCATTTAACTGCATTTCCATTATCCAATATAGAGGCTACCCAGCTACAGACATTATTTTTTTGATGTGATAAGCATTAAGTGCTTAATTTCAAAAGTTTCCCTGATCCTTTATACAAGTACAGACACAATTATTTTTCAAACAATGAGATAAAGCTGTATATTTATTGTCACATCTATAACAATTTCCTGTCCTTATGAATACCAATTAGAAGCTTAAAACACAACAGTTCCTAACTCTTTGAATAACACAATATAAATTAAACAAACAAAAAAAGAACCACGTCACGTGTTTTAGTGGCAAGGAGCATTCCTTCTTTCATTCAGTCAATATATAGCCAGGTCTAATAATAAAGTCTTTTGTTTTGTTTTGAGACGGGGTTTCTCTGTGTAACAGCCCTTGCTGTCTTTGAAGTCCATTTGTAGAACAGGCTGGCCTTGAACTCAGAGATCTGCCTGCCCCTGAGTCCTGAGTGCTGGGATTAAAGGCATGTGGCAACCTACCCGGACTAGGTTCAATAATATTAAAGAGGAAATCACAGTAGAGAACAAAAAATGAATCAGAAACACATATTTGTGGGAGACAAGCTCCCACATTTTACCCTTGAGAAGTGAAGGATAAGAGATTTAGATAGAAGGATAGAGGGGAGAGAAACAGATAGAAAGACAGGATAGCCTTGGGAGGACCTGGATCCTTATCCACTGCCCCTTCCTGTCTCTTCTATTTTTTTTATTTTATAATTTAATTTAATTTTACATATCAGCCACGGATTTCCTTGTTCTCCCCCCTCATTCCCCCCTCACCTTCCTCTGGGCCCACCCCCCCATTCCCATCTCCTCCATGGCAAAGACTCCCCTGAGGATTGAGTTCAACTTGGTAGATTCAGTCCAGGCAGGTCCAGTCCCCTCCTCCCAGGCTAAGCCAATGTCCCTGTATAAGCCCCAGGTTCCAAACAGCCAGCACATGCACTTAGGTCTCTTCTAAAGGGCTATTTATAGGAATTCCAAGGGGTGGAGCAAAAGAACTTCCCCTAGCTCAGCCAAGTGTAGACCCTTCCAATCACCTAGAAACCATGCACATGGTCAAGCAATGCAGCTCTGCTGGATAAAGCAAGCTCAGATCTCACTAGGACACCTTTGTGGGCCTCCACAATATATATTAATATATTAATATTATATTTTTATATTTATTATATATTAATATATATTATATATAATATAATATATAATATATATAATATAATATAATATATTAATATATATTTAATATTAGATTATAATATTTATAAATACCTATATATTCTAACAAGATGATTTCATCACATAAAAATTAACTACATAGAAGTGAATGGTGATATTAAATAGACAGTGTTTTTAAAGGATGAGGAATTATTTTTGATGAGCTAATACAAGTAACTCAGTTGGGTAATTCCAAGGGACAAAGAAGGTACCTGTGAGAGTCAAGGTGGGGTGAGGAGTGAAATGCTTCATTTTCTTACACTGAATATGTCTACACAAAGTCGGTTTCCTTCTGATTTTATATCTCTACTCAGAGTAAGAAAATTCTATTCTAAACATTTTTTAATGACTATTTGAAGATGTTATAGGAAACACAGAAAACTGATCAGTGCTCAGAAATGTGAGTGTTCTGTCAAAGCAACTGACCTGCAAAGTAGAAGGTCAAAAATCGCTCTTAAATTTTGACCAGGTGAGTACTCTTGTTTGATGCACAGGGAGTTTTTAAACATCCCTACAGAGTTCTACAGGGTTCTATCTACACCATGTACTCAATCACTATAGACTGTCAAAGTCTTTCACTCAAACAACACTGTCAGATAAATGGGTAGAGTATTCACAAGTAAGCTTCTGGCTCAAGACTGGTTACTTACAGATTCTCACTCAATGAGATGCAGTAAACATTGCTCGTGAGTGTGTGTGTGTGTGTGTGTGTGTGTGTGTGTGTGTGTGTGTGTGAATGTGATGGGGGACCACTTTACAGGGCCAGTCTTCATGCCACAGTAAAGTAGGCATTTTCCAAAATAAAAATGAAATTAAAAATATCATTCAAAAATAAAATAATACAAGTGAATATGAGCACTATGGAATAGCATCAGAAATTTATACAATGTAAGAAAGAATATTCTTAACTTGCCTCTGCTATCCAAAAATCACACAAACTTGATACAATCCCCATGAAAACAGCATGCTATGTTTCACAGACATTGAAAATTCATAAGGAAATTCATGTAAAAAAATAAGAAAAAACACAGCTACTGACTAGCCAAAGAAATCCCAAGAAAGAAAGGCATTACAGTTGGTCTAAAATTCTACTACAACAGAGCTCTAATAATTCAAACATATGGCACTGTCATAGAACAGAAGCAAAACCCAATGGAAACAATCAAAGAGCATAGAGATTTGTCTAGCATCTATGGTCACTAACTGTCAGCCAGGGCATTATCCTAGTTTTGTTGCTGTGATAAACATTGTGACCTAACACATCTATTTACTTCATTTTACATGTCTACTTTAGAGTCCATCATCAAGAGAAGCCATGGCAGAAACTAATGGCACCTTCACTAATGGCGTCTTATGGCCGTTCAGGGTGCTGAGCCTCAGCTGCTCTCCACAACCCTTTCATCTTGGGGTCTTCACTGAAACAGCTGCATCTACACAAATGGCTTCTCCTCTCCTCTCACTGGGCCAAGCCAAAGCCATTCTCCATAAATCCCTCATGTCTTCAAAGCCAATCCCATAGGGGAGGCCCTTACACGTCATTTTCCAAATACTGCTGAAAGCTTGCTGGACAGTCCTTACTCTTTACTGGACCACAGCTTCTGTGTATTCACTCTGAGGAAATACTTCCCGGAAGATTTTGCTTCAATTTGTGCTGGTCTCTCAATAAACACAGCTGATTCTTCAGCCCCAGCTGACCAGCATCTATTCCTCCATTAAAGTATATAAGGTTCTACTTCTAAAGATTCTTAATTCAAACATGTCACATGAACTTTCCAATAAAGTCATTGCTTCTCTCTAAAAATTCACAACCAGGTCTCCACCATCTGCATCTCTCTCAACATTCTTACCTTTCAAGCTCCCACAACACAGCTTATTAAGCTGTAAAAGTTCCAAACATTCCCACAATTCTCCCCAAAATGAAAACAGGATGGTCAGGTCCATTATACCCCATGTTCCTGGTACCAATTGCTCTCCTAGTTTACTTCTCTGTTTTTGTGATAAAACATCGGCCAAAAGCTACTTGGTGAGGAAAGGTTTTGGTTTACAAGTACCAGCTTACAGTCTATCATTGAGGAAAGTTAGGGAAAGAACTCAAGAAGAAGTAGAAATCGTGGAAGAAAGCTGCGTACAGCCTTGCTTCTAGGCTCACACAAGCTACCTATTGTGGTGATATTATGTTCCCCAAAATATTGTGCACCCTAATAAACTTATCTGGGGTCGAAGAACAGAACAGCCACTAGACATAGAGGCCAGAAAATAGTGGCACTCACACCTTTAATCCTATCACTTGGGAGGCAGAGATCCATCCGGATCTCTGTGAGTTTAAAGCCACAATGGAAACAGCCAGGCATGGTGACTCATGCCTTTAATACCAGAAAGTGATGGCAGAAAGCAGAAAGGTATATAAGGCGTGAGGACCAGGAACTAGGCTGGTTAAGCTTTCAAGCTTTCGAGAAGCAGTTCATCTGAGATTCATTTGGATGAGGATTCAGAGGCTTCCAGTCTGAGGAAACAGGATCAGCTGAGGAATTTCGAGGTGAGGAAGCTGTGGCTTGTTCTGCTTCTCTGATCTTCCAGCGTTGATCCCAGTACCTGGCTCCAGGTTTGTTTTTTATCAATAAGTCCTTTAAAGATTCATGCTACAACCTGTCTTATATATCCCAGGACCACTTGCCCAGAAGTGGCACTACCCACAATGCAGTAGACCATCCCACATCAATTAACAAGCAAGAAATGTCACACAGATGGACCAATAAGCCAGTCTGAGGGACACATTATTCTCAAAATTGTGGTTCCCTCTTCCCAGATGTGTTAAGTTAACAATCAAGATTAGCCATTACACAACCTAAGCGTCCATCAATACACAAATGGATGAATAAAATATGTATGTATAATATGTAATGTGTGTATGTATATAATGAAATACTATTCATCTTTAAAATAAAAGATGGAGGCCCTGTTTTTAACCATAACATAAATGGAATTAGGAGACTTAATACTAAAGGAAGTAAGACAGAAACAAAGTTAAAAGCAAATCACAACAAAAATCCATGTCAAACACACAAAGAGAATGAATAAGCAGATAAACTAGCAATCTGGATTGGAGAGAACGAGGAAAGAAATGGGAAGTCATCCATAAGTTACAAAGTACAGGACATGAAAAATAAAGAAGCATATAGAGACCTAGCGTACAACCTGGCAGCTGTAATTAATAAATTGTATTAACTTAGATATCCTGTTAACTAAGTAGACCACAGCTGCTCTTTCCCAACAAAATACCTCTGTGATGTGATAAATACATTAATTTAACTCACTAGAGTAATAGAGTAATCATTTTACCATTTACATGTGTCCTGTAGTATGTTGTGAACGTCAGATGTGCACCATAAAATGTATTTTAAATATTAAACTCAACCAGAAGAAAATATAAACTTGTCCAACTGCTGAGCATTCTAGGAAATAAAGGTAACTGCTAAGATCTCTCCTAGACTCTAATCTTTAAAAGCTATAATTCTAAAACCATATGTTCTTAGCTATCATTTAGTTGTTTGATCTGACAGGTATATTACCAGGCTCTATTATAAGAAGTAATATGTTTTAAATTCTCCCAGTGATTGCCCAAAGCCTAAAGGACACAGTTATTCCTTTTAGTTAACAACCAATGATGGACATATCTATTTTTTTTTTTAGCTTTGGTGTCTACAGAAGACAGAATGTTGATCAGCATTTGCTACACAGAATAGTATTTCAGTGGAGATAAATAGAAATACTTTGCTTCTTAGCTGCCCTCCAAATAATTATACATAGATACTTTTAGATGTGTGTCTAGTATTTATCTAGTCAAAAAGTGATACAGATTGTTCTAACAAACCATTTAATTCATCAAAATACAGAAGTTTCTATGCACAGTAAGTACATCAGTACAAGCTCTTCCACGGGGAATAAACTTCATATCAAGGCTTTAACATTTATCCTAATAATATGAAAACTGTCTTTCTAAGAGAGGAAAGCTGATTTCTGTGGATATGAATATGCAACTGTTTTTCAAACTGCAGTTTTTGAAGCTTTTACTAGACACCTAGGTATGGCAATTTACTTTCAAAATGTATTCTGATTCTCAATAGTCTGAATTTTTTTAAGTTTAGGATATACACACATTTTATTTATTCCGATTAACTAACTCTATACCACACACATATTTGCTTTGGAGACTAATTTTGCTAATTCTGCCCCCCCCCCCCAACATTCCACTCTTGGCCTATGTTTGTATCACTAGATTATCTAGCACTGGCAGGTAGTTTATTCTTTTCTTAATTTCAGTGTAGATACTATCAAAGCTGAGGAGCTCAGCAACAGCAAGGAGGCAACAACACACTGTTTTGTGCCTTACACAAAGTGAAGATCACATCACTCTCTCTCATAACAAGGCAGGAAACAAAAGTTTATTTTTAACTCACTCAAGTCCATTTGGGTGACTTTCTAAAATAAATAAGTACTAAAAACTACCTTGGGCACATTAGAGCACATCTTCAAACCACTGTTCTAATTTGTGAACTAACCCGAGTAATAAAAGCATTCAGGTTAGCAGGTTGGGAAAGGAGTCTGGCAGCAATCGGAAAAGAACATATGATCTTTAACACTGGAACAGGCCCTGTTCATCCCTGGGACTCATTGACTCTAAGATAGAAACACTGAATCTTAAAAACAGCAATGATAGGGATTTTTTCTTATGGTTATTATTTTTCATTAGGTTATTTTATTTTTGTATCCCTAAACTAAGTATCACTTATTATCCCCTTTTTACAGCTGAGAAAGGTTAAAGTAGCTTGCCATTTATTGATGCCAACACACCTTTAAAGCTGTGAAGGAAATCACACCCTACACTGAGTAATAAGCTAAATCCAAATGCCTATACAGGAATTGGAGTCTTCTAAAAATGTATAAATGATGGTTCCTGGTGATAATCCAGCAAGGACATGGAGCGAGAACTGAGCATGGAATTTGGTACATAGTAAACATTTAGTAAAATATGTGCTGCTAATAAGAGAGGAAGGTGAAGTGTGGGAGAGCTTGCTGCTCTTCCAAAGAACTGCAGTTTGCTTTATACTACCCTGCTCAGGGGGATCACAACCAGCTCTAACTCCAGCTCCAGGGAACCTGATGCACTCTTCTAGCCACCAGAGGTACACAGACACACAGACATACACAGAACCCAGACATGTATAGATACACACACACACATACACACACACACACACACACACACACACACACACACACACACACACACACACACAAATAAATAATAATGTCTTAAGAATACAAAAACCAATGGGAGAGATAGGAAAAAGGAAAATGGAAGAAGAAAAATAAGAACCAACAAAAGCAGAAACTAACATCAAATGTCTGCAAAAGAAAATAATTTTTTTATGAGTTTGGCAAAGAGAACATCGAGAAAGTACTATAATAAGGAAAGAGAAAAGTTCATCATCTCAGTCAAAATTCACTTAACAAATCCTCAAAACTCCACTACACTTGAGAATTTTAAAAAACAGTTACAATCTGAACCCCAGTAAAACAGAAAATACAGTCCAGGTAAAAGATGAAAGTAAGGAATTAGAAACATATCATCTCACTCATGAATATTAATGCAATTCACAAATAAACCACTAGCTAATACACATAACTTACTATAGAAGTAAAATTTAACCCAATGAGGTTTCTGGTAAAAAGTTAAGAATGAAGCTTTCATTAAAATGTCAGTTATTAAATGATATGTAAGAACAGGTTAGTCCCTACCAGGCCAAAACTACAGAATTGTGCTGTATCTGTTTATGCTGCAAGGGGAAGTTAGCATATGGAAACACACACACACACACACACACACACACACACACACACACACTCAGAGGCACATAACAGTAATGCCTGTGAATAATGAACTTTCTCACTCAAATAAGTCAGATTACAGAGTTATTCTGAAAAATTTACATTGCTGTTAGTTTATTAAAATAATTACAGGATAAAGATATTGGAACAATATTTTCATTTTTTAAAAGTAGGAATGTATTTTTTTTGAGACAGGGTTTCTCTGTGTAGCTTTGTGCCTTTCCTGGAACTCACTTGGTAGCCCAGGATGGCCTCGAACTCACAGAGATCTGCCTGCCTCTGCCTCCAGAGTGCTGGGATTAAAGGTGTGCGCCACCACCGCCCGGCGTAGGAATGTATTTTTAACAAGCATAAAGCCTTAGAGAAACAGTTAAGACTCTGTTCTTAAAATAGTATGATTTCATCAGTTCATATTTTACAGTGAATATGTAAAATTGGTTTCCTGAGACAAGAATGGCTACATTTTTACAATTTAATATTCAGTTTAAAAATACTCAATTGATAATAATTCAATAAATAAGAAAATGAGTGAATACGAACAAAATCAGTTTATAATAGAAAAACAAAAATAATACATTCACAATTAACTTAAGGAAAAAATATTTTTTATGAAATAAAAGAATAAATGATTATTGAAAGGGCAAAATTAGTATCAAACATCTAAGGGTAGAGGAAGGGCTGGAGGACAGCTAATAATGGGTACTAAGATATAGCTAAATATGAAGAAGATGTTGTTTGCTTTTGCTCTACTGTGCCCTATTTACAGAAAACAATAGTTAGCTACAATGCATTCAGACTTCAAAAAAGTAAAAAAAAAAATGGTTTTGAATGTTTTTGACATAAAGATATGATACAGTGTTGTATGTCTGAGGAGAAATGGGTAGACCTGATTTAAACATCAGGCAAGCTGTACACGTTTATAGACATTGCATGCAATGATGTAAATAGATGCACATTTTGTTTTGCTATATTAGCAAAGTTAACATACAGTTTTATACTTACTCATATGCAAATATTTAAACAGTCCATTACTAGTAATGAAAAAGAAATTGTTTCTTTGACATTTTGGTTGTGAGCTTAGACTTTCACTGCCAAGCCATCTCTCCAGTCAAAGAAATTGTGTATTTGATAATTCTAATTTCTTATACCAGTCTGGTATTTGAAAAATAAATCACTGAGGGTTCCTTACCGCATATTAACTTACATTCTAAAACAACAAAAATTAAACCATCCTCTGATGCATATATATTTTAGTTGCTTATATTCCAGATTATTATTTCCATTGGTAGTACATAGTAGACTATTTTAAAGATAAGCATATAACAATAAGCAGAGGGTCTTGTGAAAGGATGTCCTTTATATAAGAAATATAGAATATACAAAAGAATTAGGAGCCCATAGCCTGTTGTCTATGAACATGAAAATGTATCTGAAAACATATTTCCATGTCCAACTGTCAACTGTCCAGAATGCCCAGAAAACACTAATGGTTAAAACCCTTTCAACTGCTAATAACAGTGGAAAATATTGAATTGTCCTATAAATCTTCTTTTGAGGAAAGTACAACGAATCAAGGTAAAGAGTCCAACAAAGGTACCAAGATACTATACACATGACTATCAAAACAAATCTTGGGCACACTTGATTAAAGTTGTATACATGGAATTTCCTTCGACTCTATCCTTGATTGAGTCAGTTAAGGGAGAGAAACCATCAACCAAAGTTGTTTGAAGTGAATATGTGCCCCCATGCTAGGAAGGGAAGAGAAGAGGGGAGAAGAGTCAGAAGAGGGGGAGGAGAAAGAGACCATCCTCATGAGCACTTTGTGTTAGAAACAAGGAGCGCTGAGCCCTTTGGGGGTAGTTTATCTGATCTCTTACATAAAGTATAAAGATACATCAACAGGTGCAGTTCTTCTTTGGTCTCACATTTCTATTTGACAGCAGGTAGTTCAGGTATCCAGGTCAGGCCCAGGTAGACATTGGAGGCTAAATTACTCAGCCACCAAGTGAAAAATAAAACGTGACACCAACTGAGTTGTGGTCCCCCTCGATTACCTGCAATTTATTATCAGTTTGTTTTATTTCAAGATCATAACAAGGGATGTCTTAAAATCTTTATACTCTCCTCAATTCAAACAATCACTTGTCCCCTTCAGGAGACATTCCTCAAAGCTCAGGTCTCTCAAGAGAAAGAACACAGAAAAATCATGCCTGACTCTTACAGAGTAGTTCTGCTTTAAAGTTGCTCCATCCACCCTCAATGTCCTTTTAGTGATAGTCAATCCAAGCTTTAATGAGTGTAGTTCATACCCCACTGTGGGCTTCTGTTTCTTATCCCATCATTACGGTTTAGCTTGTTAAAGTTGAATGTTGCCCCAGCAATCTAAAAAATTTACCAGTTTTGCCAGAGAATTACAGAATTCTAAATCTCAATAGTCTGTTCTAGCTTTCGGATAAATGTTAATAAAACATTATCACATCCAAAGATCAAGCAAACTTCCAAGGATGATTATATGGTTTCCAAACCCACCTCATGACACTATTCAATGAAACTGAAATATAATACTTCCATAATACTGGTTTACTCTGAAATAATTCCATATTAAATTGCCATGATAAATTTTTCAAACTAGGAGTTACAAGGGATCTATGAACTACTCATGTTTGCAAGAGCCAATAACAAGAGAAACAGAGAGAGATTTAGGGAAAAATAGGAAGATAAATTTTAGCAGGTGACATTACATTCAAGAAGGAAAATCTTATAATGCAAAACCACCATAGGAATTATTATTATACAAATACTGACAGGAAAGAAGCAACCAAAATATAAAGACTCTAAGTTTTAAGTAATAATGTAACATGTCAAAACCAATTAAACCACTGAATTTTCCAAATTGAGTTTTGTAAAGCTTCTCATCTTTTCTTATTTTTCCTCTCCAGGTAATTTCTCTTTCTCTCTCACTGTGTTAGGGGCTCCTTTG